>SMSR01015603.1:6225-30786 GCA_019453355.1 Ceratina japonica | reverse complement strand
CATTTTTAATTGTAAAATGGATCTCCAAAATTACGAAAAGAGTAAAACTGCACGAGAATCGTCGAGTTAGCTAAAGCAAGTAATGGAGCTCTCGCTAACAACCACGGAAACCTCGTTAAGTGATCGTCGTCAAACGAATGCATCGACGGGCAAGCGGGACGGTTATTTATACCCTCGGTAGGCTAGTCCTTTGGCGTGCTGCGATTGGCCGACGGTGACCTCATTCCCTTACGCGATTGGTCTTTTTGCGACCGCAGTACCCACGACGATTCAATGCACGGTCCTTATACGGAAAATATAGTCCCCGAGTATAACCGTGTTTAACATGTATGTAATCGTCTTTTTTCATTTACATTAACGGTAAGTGATACATTCATTTGGTAAAGATCATTCAGTTCCGAATGAGCAATATTCATTTTTTCGTCGCCGAATTGTGAAAACTGGAAGAGAATTAATCCTTAAACAGAGAATGTGATCTCCATTCCGGCGTTAACGATGTAATTGCTTTTTTTATTGGCATGGACAGCAATATGGGTAATACTACACTTATTTGGTGAAGTTCATTCAAGTATGGATAGGTATAATATCAGGTTCTTGGTAAATAAATTGTTGGAAACGTACGAGAGAGTAAATTGTAGTCCCGGTCTTCTTTTAACGATATAATCGGTTTTTCATTTACATTAAAGGTAAGTAATTGATTTGGCGAAACTTATGGATGAACAATATTAATTTTTTGATCGATGCATTGTTGAAAATATAAGAGAAACGTATTTAAGTTTCTTCGTCCAAAAAGTGTCGTTCGACTTCAGTTTTTCCATATTTGGATTGTGAATCGTGATTGGTGACTCACGTAATTTCGTGTTCTATCTCCTTTACTGTGGAACGTAATCGAGCATTATTTTGATCGAAATCCTATTTCGTGTGTAAAGGTATCGTATTTAGCAACATTAATTAAGAATTTTTATTTTTGCGGTATGTATTTGATACAGAATTTCGCATTACACGTATGTATTGTCGATTTTTTTCATTCTTTTTATACTGCCTATCGTTATGCATTAAACATATGTTGCAGGAAATTTGAAGTATGTCTGCGTAAGTTAATTTACATATTAATATGGACTGCGAGAGAATTCCAGATTTGCATTACAGTAAATCGAGCAACCATATACATATAATATACATAAAACGCCATTTCATACGTACATAATACAAAGATTAAAGTAAATATATTAGAGTTACTTCGGTTATATTTATTCTTATAATTTAACATGATTAAATTTAAAATATGGCTTGTACTCTATACGTGTACTTCAGCACAGTATAAGAAAGGAAAAGAATCTTTCTCATACCGTGTCCCCGGTATAGAATATTTGTATTACGCTCAGTAGATATATTGATTTTGTCTGTGTATAACGGGTGTTCTGGAAGTGCAGTTGTCATTAAAATTTCTTAAGAACGTTAAAAGTTATTTAAGGGAATTTACTTGATAACTGAATTAACTATAAGATTCAGCTAACATTTTTACATGGGCTTTCGTAATTTCGTGTTCTATCTCCTTTACTGTGAAAAACAATCGAGCGTTATTTTGATCGAAATTCTATTTTGTGTGTAAAGGCATCACGTTATTTAGCAACATAGTTGAATATTCTTTTTTCGCGATATGTATTTGATACAGAATTTTATATTATTTGTGTGTATTGTATATTTCGTTAATTTATTTCATTCTTTTTATACTGCTTATTGTTTATACTTAAAGATATGTTGCATGAATATTTGAAATATGTTACAAATGCATGTACAGGGATTTGTGTAAAAATTTCCGAGGGGGAAGAGCGGTTCGGCAGATGTTTGGAGTTGAATTCAANTATTGAGTGCTACGCTAGATACTATGGGGGACATAGTGTACTGTCCCAGGCGTAGCTGTCAATATCC
Source organism: Ceratina japonica (assembly GCA_019453355.1). NCBI lineage: Eukaryota > Metazoa > Arthropoda > Insecta > Hymenoptera > Apidae > Ceratina > Ceratina japonica. The sequence goes on along the minus strand of SMSR01015603.1, from coordinate 28,854 downwards.
AGTTAGTCGCGAGCCAAATGAACAAATGGCAAACTGCCCAATATGTCAATACGCGTTTTGCGTTTGTTGCAAATCAGTATATCATGGGATAGAACCATGTAAAATTTATTCAGGTAAAATTCCAATTCGTGTTCAATCTCTCAAATTAATCGGAAGTCATAATTATCAAAATGAACAATGTTACAGAGGAAGTGCAGAAGATTGTAGCCGAGTATCAAGAANATTCAGCTAACATTTTTACATGGGCTTTCGTAATTTCGTGTTCTATCTCCTTTACTGTGAAAAACAATCGAGCGTTATTTTGATCGAAATTCTATTTTGTGTGTAAAGGCATCACGTTATTTAGCAACATAGTTGAATATTCTTTTTTCGCGATATGTATTTGATACAGAATTTTATATTATTTGTGTGTATTGTATATTTCGTTAATTTATTTCATTCTTTTTATACTGCTTATTGTTTATACTTAAAGATATGTTGCATGAATATTTGAAATATGTTACAAATGCATGTACAGGGATTTGTGTAAAAATTTCCGAGGGGGAAGAGCGGTTCGGCAGATGTTTGGAGTTGAATTCAATGACGTATCCTGCAACGGACAAAAGGTGGAGGAGCAGAGCCTTGCCATATAGTGCTCCCAGTCGAGGATCTTTACGGATATATGCTTTGAGGAGTTTGTTACTCCAGAGGGACGGCAGATTTCTACTCGAGTAGCGTACGAATTGCGGTTTGTCATTCGGATCGATGGAAAGAGTAGGTGGTACTCTGGTGGCTGAAAAGCGGTGCGATTTTATCCCTTACTTCCACACAGAAAGTATATTTGCGAAGGGATAAGAGTTGGAGACGTCTTTTCGTATTTACGAAAATTACTAATTCAATTTGTTCTGCCCAAAAATGATAGGAAGTGGCGGTAGAGCGAGGGACATAAAATAAAGGATCGGGCAGCCGTGGGAGGATCTGATGTCTCATAGCATGGACGTTGGGAGTCCCTCCCACACGTTTTTAAGTGAATAATTTGACAGTTAAGAGTTTTTACCTTTCTATCTACATATTTTAATTAGACTCATGTTTGTACCAGGTTATAAGAAAAATTGAGTGAAGTTAATTTAAGGAACGCGTCTGACATGAGACAGCTCGTAATACTTTGTCAAATAGGTCGTACGATGAATTGCAGCTGATCCACTTCCTGCCTGTGAGCACAGACCGTGTCCGCTACTCTCGACTCTTTTGATTCTCTGATCTCACTTTACTGAGGCTTCTGACCTCTTTCATATTCTTCCGTATTATATTACATATGTGCATGCGTATATCCTGAAGCCTTGACAAATTTTTCGTACGCAAACTGTTGCGATAGAAATGATTCGACTAAAAATGTTTAAAGAGTTTACTTCGCATCTTTCTTCATTATTCCAACTTTAATGACAATGTATAATACATTCTTTTTAAAAAATACATAGTAAACTATGTCAGTAAAAGAACATTAATTTAATTCATTGATTAGTAAAGAATGTTTGATAAAAAATACTGAAAAGCTTCAGAAAAATTGCTGGAATTATAAAGAATCAAATATTTTAATTGTATGATTATCTATGCATTTTTGCTTAATTTAGGAGAGTCTTTAAAAAAATTGAAGTTTCGAGATGTACATATGTACTACGTAGTTATTGAAAATTGAAACTTCGCGTCAAGAAACTCTTTACCACATGTTGTGGTCTGCTTCCTTCCGGTAGTGTGCTTCACGTGTTTATGGAGGGAAAAGTAGCATGCAGTAACGTGTACCCACATGTCCATGCAAGTACCGATGTACAAATATTCTGTTTCTGTGTTAAGTAAAGTAAAATAATATAAATCAGTACGTTTAAAAACGTATTCTTCTTACAAAAAGGATTCCGGGAGTGTGAGCCAAGGACGTAGCGTGAAAGTAACCTCAACTTGCACACGAAGAGAAAGAAGTTAGGTTAACTCGCTGGAGGTAGAAACAATATCTATATTTGATAATAAATATAAATTCTATATCGTAATGATACGTGAGTGAAATAATTCAATTAGAATTTCTTTACAGTATGACGCTCAATTACACATCCTTTAACAGGATTGTATATAATATAGCACAAGAGTATAGGTCATATTTGAGTTTATGATTCATACTAATTTTTACATTTTCTGACATATTCACTGTGTTTTCTTTACTCGTACCTATTATATAGAAATATTACATTAATAAAAATATTATTAGACACTTGAACATGCACCAATATAAGTTAAACTTGAATTGATAATTCATCATAATTTTTTTAAGTATTTGACATATTTACTCAATTTTTTGTCTTTGCTTTTATTATATGGAAATATTACATTAATAAAAATGTTGTTAGAACTTGGGGAATCACCCTCAAAGAAATTTAAGAGAAATTCAATAGATAGCCCTATGTCTAGCCCTAAGTCTAGCCCTAAGTCTAACAAACGTAGACTGTCTGTTAGAGAAAAAGATGATCCAGTATCAAAAAAATTATGCAAAGATCCAATATCACTTGATGATTCAGAAAGAGAACATACAGAAGAGAAATCTGATGAAGTAAGTGAAGATACTAAACAATCATTTAAATTCAATGATCATAAAGGTAATCTTCCGCGGAATTTGATAGAACTTATGTATCGATTAGATTTGTCAGTGGTTTGTTTATTCAGAAAGCTTAAATATGGATATAAGTATCGTTCGTTGTCGTTAAAGTTTGGAGACACTGAAATGAATAAGTTCAATGATATAATTATTAGTTATGAAAAGAAAACTGTGCACGTGCAAATAGAAAATGTAGACACATATTATTTAGATAACCATATCACTTATGGTAAATTATTTGCTAAAGACAAACATCGATTCTCTATTAATAAGTACTTCAACAGTTTCTTTGAGAATGTCATCTACAAGCCAGAATTGTTAAACAGCATAGAATATCTCGTCGTTTATACTAACGCACAGTTGAATATTACAAACAGTAATAAATTAAAAACAGCACAATCGAAACAATTTTATCCTTACACATTTGATAATTTGAATATGGAAGCTTGTGTCGTCTTGAAAGATTTTCTGTCAACTAATAGAGAGAAACATAGTTTTTACCAGTTTTCACGAGAAGAAGTAAACAGAGAAAAACTTTTAGAACGGTTACGATTTTCTCCTGCTGTGGAGAAAGTTATGAATGGGAGAAAACTTGAACCGGAATTTGTGAGAAACGTGAAAACAGCATTTATTGATAAACTTGTGTTTGCAGTTGGTCAGCCTAGTAGGTACAAATTGAATCGTATTATTAAAGATGAGATAAACGAAGATAGCAGGTTCCAAGATGATTATATAACATTACAAGAGGAGATATTACATTCTTTAACAGCACCAGGGAAGTCTCGACTTGGCAATTATATATCAGAGATGATATACGAGTTTCACGTATTAATGTCTTTTTTGCATACAATGTTTTTACGTAAACACATGTCTTCAATTAGTTTTGAAAGTAAAACCTCTTCTGTGTCGAATAACATTATCATTAATTATAATGATAGAATTACTCGTCTAGGAGTTCATAATACAGACACTAATATCAGTTACAGTCAATTATTTCCTGCTGCTAAACATCGAGACAGATGTCAATTTTCAGTTAATAAATATTTCACATTTTTTGTTGAGGAATTAAACGATGATATAAGATATCTCGTTATCTATACAAACGCTGGGTTAGTTTTGACGGAAAATAAAGAATTAAAGAAAACGCAGAGTAAGGATTTTCATCCTTTAAAATTTGATGAGATCGATGTTGAAAAGAAAAAGTATAAAGTCTTGAGAAATTGTTCTTCTATAAATAAGAGTGGTCTTTATCAATTCTCCTCGGAGGAAAGTACAAAGGAAAAACTGATGGGTTTATTAGAACTCCCCGATTCGCAAAAAAAGAAGGGAGAATTCTCTGATAACTATGAAAGAGAAATTAAAGAGAAATTTTTGCACAAGTTAATATTCGCGGTTAATCAACCTAACAGGACAGCTCTGACTTCTGTTTTTAAGGAAGAGATAGAAAACAGCAACGAGTCCAAGGATACTCCATATAAATATGAAGAACTGCATGAAATTACATTGCGCTGGTTAGAATCCCGTAAAGACGTCGTCATCACAAAAGGAGTTGTGGAAGTGATTCTCGAAGATATCCGAAATAACAAATCCAATTCCCTGAAACTTGAACACAGAGACATTGATGAAGAAGTAAAGTTCGCTAAACGCGTAGTTTGCAAAGAAGGAACACCAGCGTTTAATAAGTTTCTACATTTTTTAATTCACGGAGAAGGAAAAACATGTTTGCGCGTTCTAAAAGAGAACGGAATACCCTTGACTAACGTGTCTAGTATTTTCGCTGGATCAAGAGCTAATGTAATGCGCGAATTTAAAACGTGGTACGATCTTCTGTTTGATAAAGAAGGAAACAAAACCCATTGCATGGAAATTTTAGAAAGAGATGGCGCAAAGTGTTTAAATGATATGTTTCGAGTTTTGAGCGGAACAGGACAAAGTGCTACAATCATTTTCAAAGATTTATTCGGTCTCTGGTTTGACGAAAAAGGGAATAAAACGTATTACTTGAAAAATTTAGAGAAGGAAGGAATATCCTCATCCGTCATCTCTAACGTTTTATATGGAACACGGAGTCAAGCTGTGAAAGTTTTTAAAGGACTTTACTACGCTTGGTTCGATGAGGAAGGGAACAAAACGCAGTATTTAAGAAATCTAGAAGAAGAAGGCATGACCTTGTCTACTGTGTGTAATATTTTAATGCAATCAACGAAATCTAAAGCTGTGGCTTTTATAGACTTCTACCATCTCTTATTTGACAAACACGGAAATAAAACCCAATATTTAAAGATATTACAAAAGGAAGGAGTGAGTTTATTGCAAATCTCCAAGCTATTAATGGGAAAGAAACCTGATGTTACAAAAACTTTTAAAGATTTGTACAGTCTTTTCTTCGATGAAGAAGGGAATAAAACAAAACGTTTAGAGACTCTGGAGAAAGAAGGGATCAGACTATTTACCATATTTAGTACATTGAGCAAAGCGACCGACGCTGTGACGCTGTTCGTAGCATTATACAATTTTTGGTTCGATGAAGCAGGAAATAAAACTCAATACTTAGAGACTTTAGAAAAGAACGGAGTACGTTTGTTTCATATATCGAATATTTTGTTCAAGGAAGGAAACGTCCACGTCGACGTAGTTTTTAAATATTTGTACAGTCTCTGGTTTGACAGTCAGGGAAATAAAACGCAATATTTAGAAATATTCGAAAGAGAAGGGATCGCCCTGTCGGATGTCTGCAATATTTTGGGTGGAACAGGGCCCAATGCCATAAAAGTTTTCAAGAATTTATACGACGCTTGGTTCGACACAGAAGGAAATAGGAAGAAGCATTTCGAGAATTTTATTCAGAAAGAAGACAATGAGAAGAGTTTCACAGCGCTTAATTTATTGAACATCTTGATTGGAGCAAAAATGAAAGTTAACGGAGCTTTTGAAAGTTTGCATAATGTTTGTTTTAACGATGAGGGGCAAAAAACGGAATTCTTAGATGATCTCTGTAGCGCAGGATTCAAGACAAGTTATCTGTCCTGTTTGTTGTACAAAACAGGGATTTATGCTTCTCATTGTTTAAGAAGATTGCATATCGTTTGTTTCGATGAAAATAGGCAAAAGACGAAACTCCTGAACGATTTCTGCGACGCTGGATTTAAACCGCGTGATTTATGCAATATATTGAGTGGAGCACCAATGAATATCGAGAAGTTCCACGATTTTTGTTTTGTGGGAAAGACAAAAATGTATTTAAGACATTTCTTAGATGATAAAGTCAGTTTTACTATTCGTAACTTGTGTAACATATTCTATGGGGCGCGAATCGACGTTTGCACCGCATTCAAAGATTTTCATGACGTCTGTTTCGATGCAACAGGAAATAAAACAGAAATTCTGAATGACTTTTATCAGACAGGTTTCACACCCAAATATTTATCTAATATATTATTTATGTCCGGTAATAATGCAGCGACTGTCCTAAAAGATTTTCATACATTATGTTTTGGTGAAAAGAATTATTTAAGTCACTTTTTGTCCGAAGCAGAAGTTTTCACACCGAAAAACGTATCGAAAATCTTACATGGGGTAGAGAGCAATATTAGTCCTGTTTTCGAAAAATTACATGACATGTGTTTCGATAGGACGGGAAAAAAGACGAAATATTTAAAGAGACTTATTAAAAATAATCGAGACGAGGTGCTTAATATATTGCAACAGGAAGTAAGGAGTACACCTATTGTTTAATTTTTCGATTTAAAAAACGAAAGACTGGTTGCATTTAAAATAACAGGAGTGTTAATACTTAGTGTAATACATATTTGTAGCGTTATTATCAAAACTGATTATTTCACGCTTCAATCTAAATGGTCTGAAAATTCTATTCATTTTACTTCATATTCATTATCTAATATCATTTATATGATAATAATCATGTGCGGTAATTGTCATGAGTTGTTGAGAGGTAATACCAGAAGAAATGTATCAAATGGAATGAGATAGACATAAAATATATATCAATTAATCGTTTTGTTTTCTAAGTAACGAAAAGTAATTATGAAACGAGATTTCTCTAATTAATTTGGAAAAAAATATATAGAGGTTTAAAACCGAATAAATAAAAATGGGTGTTCATTTAATTCGTGTTTAATATTTCAGTAATAAAACTACATTATACAGTTTTTACATTTCGCTGAACTTATAACTGAAACTTAGTAGATTCGTGTACTTAACTGCCGCATAACAGATTCAATCAACACTAAGAATTTTTATCTTCTCCCAACCTGATTAAACAAATTGGATTTTGATACATATTTTCATGGCACGTGTTACATAATGAAACTATATATTGTAGTAAACTTACAATAGAAAATACGGGATGAATAATAGTGAATTCTGAAAAAGATAATTATTTAAAACAGTCAGAAAATAGACTTCAGTTTTAAAAGGAATTAGTTTTCTTCGTGTCATATTGTCTATTATAAAGATACAATTTCTACGCGTTTCATTGTACAACTTTATATGATTCGATTTCTAATCATTAGAGCCTCTTACGCACGGGACATTGCGCTCTTTTTTATTTTACCATCATTCCCAACATGCTATATTAGTTTAAACATAAAACTTAATTTTATACGAGAAATAGTTTCCTTTCGTTTTGCACTTTGAAATGTGAAGAGCAATGATATACAGTTTGAAAATAGAGTGGCTCGCTTGTAATTAAAGCATTTTTCGTTTTAACAAATTGATCGATTAAAAATGTTACATTCGTATCTCTAAACTTCGACAATCTTTATATTATTTACACGTGTACTTCATAGGCTTTTGATACTCTCGCACGCTTATTTTCGTACACTTGCAGACTTACACCCTTTTGTACTTCTACTAATTAGTTGGGCCTTGCATAATGTTATTACAACAAATACGAAGTTTTTCAATAATTGCATACTTAGTATTGTTCGCAAACATATTTAATAACTAAATTCAATAGTAAAGTTATTCTCCTTAAAATAAAGTGCAGTAAGATTTCCTGACGAGATACAAAGCTCTAAATTAATTCATAAATTAATTTGATACTATCTTTTCGGAATGTATTAAAAATTTGTAGGATATCGCAATACAATAAAATATATACGTTGCAAAAAACGTAAATTAGGTATTTGCATATTAAAGAGCCTAAAATTATAACTAGAACTTTTATATACAATTCTTAAAACCGATATTATCAACAGTGGAATGCGTCAAACAGTATTCACAACTATTACAATCGCAGATTCAATGGAAATCATATTTAATACATAAGTACACTTTGTACAATTTCTTTCGTAATCGATTTTCTACATGTGACAAAGCATTCTATAAATATTTTAATGTTTTTTTAATTGTTTATGCATTATTTGACAATTCACATGTCGCTGGTATCAATGGAATGTTAAAATTCTTCACTAATTATATTACAAAGTGTTCTCGTTTATACGCATGTCTAAAAAAAATTCAGAGTATGCAGAATTTTCTTTTGCAAACCTAAAATTCTTCTAGTTCCTCTTCGTTAAATTACGTGCTCTATTTATACATGTATAAAATACCTCTTCTCTATATTACTTATAGAAATATCATTTACATTTATTGATGTGTTAAATACACAGCAATTGATAACAACTTAGCGCAAAGTGTTTGTCGCTGGTGTATGTCATTAATTCTTCGTCCTCATTCATGGATATGATACAGTGTTCTCTTAATATCTAATTATTAAGAAAATTCATATTACTTTCACTGAATTAAACAAATATCTTTCGTTAAATACGAAATTATAATTGTACAACAATTAAATAGTAAAAATATTTATCGTTTGTCGAATTCAGTTCAGTGCAAAAATTTCTTACGTTTGATAAATTAATAGTTTACCTAATTTTACAAAATTCGCAAATAAATGAACACATTTATCGTTTGTTAATTAAACTATATCCGAGGTAACAATATGAGAAATTATAGCAACTTAATCATACGATATCGTAGTAAATACTACTATTTCTAAATTGGATATTTACGAGTTTCCTCATTCATGGATATGATACAGTGTTCTCTTAATATCTAATTATTAAAAAAATTCATATTACTTTCACTGAATTAAACAAATATCTTTCTTTAAATGCGAAATTATAATTGTACAACAATTAAATAGTAAAAATATTCATCGTTTGTCGAATTCAGTTCAGTGCAAAAATTTCTTACGCTTGATAAATTAATAGTTTACCTAATTTAACAAAATTCGCAAATAAATGAACACATTTATCGTTTGTTAATTAAAATATATCCGAGGTAACAATATGAGAAATTATAGCAACTTAATCATACGATATCGTAGTAAATACTAATATTTCTAAATTGGATATTTACGAGTAACAATTAACAAAAGATTACGTAAGAAAAAATAATATGTTGGCACTTATAATAGTTTTTGTTACGAATAAGTAATCACTCGATTTCATTTAATACTAACTGATAGTAAATGACACTTTCATTAATAATTCGTATGGTGAAATAATATATCTATTGGATATATGTTCGCGTTATGAATTAACATTAAAAAGTAACAAAAAGGCGACATGGTTAATCAATCATATATGTACAGGATGATCTATTTTTAATATCACGTAACTTTATCTCAGAATATATGCTAAATTGATAGAAACTCACGAATTTTGTGTAGACAATTAAAAATCAACTTTTGCTTATCTTTATCGTAATTGTTCATTCATCTATATTTAATTTTAAAGCATTCACGTATACAAGTAATCTTTCATCTTGAACCATACAATTTCTTAAAATTGTTTACACTTCATTTGTTGTATAAAAATATATTTCTCATTTTCCTTTAACTAACAAAAATGATATCTTTCGAATTTCCAAATTTCCTTTCGTATTTAACATATTTTCTAGGATAAACAAACACATGAAAATAGACCAGCCTTTATATACTCGTTATTGTTGGCACTAAAAGAATGCCTTGTCAAATTGATCAATATGGAACTGTGTGCTATAGATGTGAAGCGTGAAATATATGGAGAACAGTAACGGTGCACGTAAAATATTTTACACGCAGCAGACATTACTGTTCATTAAATTTTATACAAACGATCGATAAAAGGAATTGTCACCTCGGTTGATATCCGCGTTTACGCAATTACTTGGTTCCAACGATAATTTATATTTACACGCCGTTAAACAGACTCTTCATGATCATTACGAGGGTTCTAAAACGACGTTTCAGTGGCAATTTCATTAAAACCCGCCGACCTACCATTAATATTATAATGTAAAAAAATATTGCCTAGAGTTGATTACACATCATCTAACAATGAAGAGATAAATTAGAACGGTGAACGGCGACAAGTTCGCAAATGTTCCTGCGGACGCGCAATATAAATTGTCTCTGTGATAGTACGTGGCGGGTGGATGCTCGTCGCCTGGCTTACAGCACTCGTGCTTCTCTTTCAATTCCGCCTGCAAAGTTACGCGCATTTGTAATACTCCGTCGCAGGTGAAATAATTTCGTCCGGGGTAATCCTTACCTGACAAATGTCTTTACACGGAGGGCAGATTAGGGCACCTTTGTGAAGCCAACCGTTCTCTATTATCCTAATGGCTATTTCTTGACCAGCGTGGTAGCACGTGTAAGTGTAATTTGCTACCTGGAAGTGGAGACATAGTTTTACCCCGAATTGTAATTAATTCAATTGCGAGGGGAGGTCAGAAAGTAAAGGGATTTCATTAGAATAAATGCCCCTTTTCGCAAATGTCCCTTTACTTTTTTACTTCCCCTCGTACAATTTATTATGCATATTGGAGTTTTTAAATGTTTTGCTTCTTGGAGGAATGACTGTATTTAAAAAATCGAGTGGCACATCAATAGTTATTAGCAAATTAAGAAAGTTCTCCCGAAAAGGCAGTCGCACGAGAATTTATGTAAGCTTTGCGATGCGCACTTGAAATTAATCGAGCAGGTTCATTTAATTTTAAGCAGTAGTTCTTCATTTAATTTTATGTAATACTTTCTAATTCTCACCATAATATGCAGTCTGCCGGCCTCGCATTTGTATTGGTAACAGCCAGAACCCCAATGCCGCCATTGTCGAGCTTGGTTGCAAGTTCTTTCCTCCCACATTTGATTTGTATGATCAAAGCATCGCGAATGCAGACCATACTTTTCTAGAGCGAAGTTCTTGTCTGGATCTGTAACAAAGTAAATTTATTACAAATGTTTAACATTATAAGAATTATGCTACTATACTGCGGATTTATATCTTTATAAAAATTGCATTCAACTCTTGAGCTTAATTAGTGCGCCATCATTATATATCGTGCATATTCAATTTTCCTGTAAAGCCTAGATTTAGTGACGAAACGTACGTGGATTGTTCTCTTCGTACAGGCAGTGAGAACCTCGAACTACTATGTTTTGAGCTCTCCAAGCAAATTCTTGTATGTACGGGCAGTAATCTGCTAAAGATACCGAACCACCGTAGTACTGTTCATCTCCAGCTGGCACGTGAGGAATGAAATCGAAATTCTAAAAAATAGAAGATGAAAACAGGAATTATTGTTTGCGCGAGATCAGAAACAATATTCATTACCTAAAAGCCTTCAAAATATTTCGTTCAGAAGTAATCGACTTGATTAAGAAATTTATGTTGTAAAAAATTGTATGAGAGAGACGTGCAACTATTATAATTTGAAAAGAAATTAATATATATTGAAATTTTTAAGCGATCTATTTAAGATTTTTGTATTGTAAAAAATTATAAGAAAATGTAAAACTGATGTGCAACTCTTTTGATGGAATTAGGTACTGAAGAGCATTGAAATAGTACTTAAATGTTGATACAATACCTGATACTTTTTAGGCAGTGGTTGTGGGTATATAATTAGGTTGCACAACGCTACTGATCGTCGGTCATCGGTACACTCGGTCTGCAGTGGGTCTTGTTTCACTTTATTGCAAAACGGGTGTATAGATTTCCCACTGAAATCCAACAATCGATTACGTTTGAATGATAAAGTTATATAACAGGCTTGTAAAATATTTTATCAGGTCTAGTAATAATCAGTGTCGTTCAATTATTTTTAAAAATGTATTGGAAAACGACATTAATCATTACTAGACCTAATAATTGAAGTTTGCTGGTTTAATTTTCGGTAAAATAATGTTCATATTGTAAATTGCTAAAATACGTACGATNAGGTACTGAAGAGCATTGAAATAGTACTTAAATGTTGATACAATACCTGATACTTTTTAGGCAGTGGTTGTGGGTATATAATTAGGTTGCACAACGCTACTGATCGTCGGTCATCGGTACACTCGGTCTGCAGTGGGTCTTGTTTCACTTTATTGCAAAACGGGTGTATAGATTTCCCACTGAAATCCAACAATCGATTACGTTTGAATGATAAAGTTATATAACAGGCTTGTAAAATATTTTATCAGGTCTAGTAATAATCAGTGTCGTTCAATTATTTTTAAAAATGTATTGGAAAACGACATTAATCATTACTAGACCTAATAATTGAAGTTTGCTGGTTTAATTTTCGGTAAAATAATGTTCATATTGTAAATTGCTAAAATACGTACGATAGTCTGGACGATTTCGTCGATATCCATTCCTTGCACGACTTCATCGAGAAGTCGCAACCGAGGTTCCTACCCCAACCCAATTCTTGTGCCATTGAATAGTTAGCACTGTACCAACCAGTATCTTCCATAAGTGCCAAAGTTATCCTCGAATAAACTGGATTTTGTGTATGCGTCCCCGTCATTGCTTCGTTCTGAAACGTGTTAAAGCAAATTGTATGATTTTCGAATGAGTAGAAAATTAACATAATTATGTAGCAATAACTGATGGCATGAGATGAGAGATGAAACGTAGATTAATAATTTTATTTGCGTTTATGTTATTGCGAAGGTAATGCTCATCTACGTTTCTAATTAATAAACTGCGTATTTGATGCATTTTTGGGAAAACGTGCATAAAATAATTATAGTTATAATAAGAGTGAAAAAGATGTCAATCTACATTCCATTCGGTAACAATTTCAATTTGTAATCCGCAGTAAAGAAAATTAATGTGCTGTGAAGAATGCATAATCTAATAATTAATATTGGAATAATATTCGATATGATTTACTTCAAATACACGTTTTTCCCAATGTGTCAATGCAGTGCCATCCTCTCCTTGGTCTTCGAGCTCTGCGCCTTCCAGTTCCGGGCAATTGAAGTGAGCCTGAACTTCAGCGCGAACTCTGGGCGTGACTATCATTTGCATTGACCTTTCCACGTAGCCACCGTGTACTTGCCAGTGCGGTCTGACTATCGTCTTGATTGTGTTCTCACTCCACTGATGCGTCTGTAATCTGAATAGAGAATATTGCGGATCGTTCGCACGAATGTGTTCTCAATTATAAATACCAATGTAAGACTTTTTATTAAGGTATGTGTCTCAATTTTCGGCATATATTTCTGTAATATAAACTTAAAATATAATTTCAAGATCATGTAAACGTATTTTTCTATAATTGTGAGATATTATGTAAAATTGTAGAAAATATACACTAATGGATAGAAATTGAGACATTTACCTTATGTACGATAAAAGTTATATGGAAAGAAGAGCTATCAATGAGTTAGAGTATAAGTTAGTATAATGAAGAATTAACAAATTGTGGAAGAGTTTCGAAAACATGATTAGAATTTTGATTCATAGTATTATCACTCCTCGAAGTTCGATCATGCATAATTCACTGATTTAATTCCTTGCCTTTAATGAGTTTGATTCGTTATCATAATTTTGTACCAAACACGAATACGATATACTGTTTTCGAATGTGTGTATGAAACAACTGCTGTAAGATGGAAGTTAACAAAAGGAGTTCCGCCAACTGACGTGCTTCACTCGAAGATCTATTGTACACAGATAGAAAGCATAAGAAGATTCACGTGGGAAGAGGCTCAGACGAAGAACGGCATCATGAGAAAATGCAAGGCATCTGACAAGATGAATCGTGGATACTGAAGAATGGAAACTGGAAATACGGCGAGGATGTAACAAGAAACGCTATGGGATAAAAAGAAATCATGGTCTACGTGTCAACTCTGGATCTTACCTTCGTTTAATCAACCTAACAGGATAGCTCTGACTACTGTCTTTAAGGAAGAGATAGAAGAAAGTAACGAGTTTAGTGATGTTCCATATAAATGCGTTCATTAAAATCCCTTAAATTCGTTCCTACCAGAAAAGAAGAAATAGAAGTGGTTNTTCGAAAACATGATTAGAATTTTGATTCATAGTATTATCACTCCTCGAAGTTCGATCATGCATAATTCACTGATTTAATTCCTTGCCTTTAATGAGTTTGATTCGTTATCATAATTTTGTACCAAACACGAATACGATATACTGTTTTCGAATGTGTGTATGAAACAACTGCTGTAAGATGGAAGTTAACAAAAGGAGTTCCGCCAACTGACGTGCTTCACTCGAAGATCTATTGTACACAGATAGAAAGCATAAGAAGATTCACGTGGGAAGAGGCTCAGACGAAGAACGGCATCATGAGAAAATGCAAGGCATCTGACAAGATGAATCGTGGATACTGAAGAATGGAAACTGGAAATACGGCGAGGATGTAACAAGAAACGCTATGGGATAAAAAGAAATCATGGTCTACGTGTCAACTCTGGATCTTATCTTCGTTTAATCAAGGATAGCTCTGACTACTGTCTTTAAGGAAGAGATAGAAGAAAGTAACGAGTTCAGTGATGTTCCATATAAATGCGAAGAAACGCCATCGCGTTCATTAAAATCCCTTAAATTCGTTCCTACCAGAAAAGAAGAAATAGAAGTGGTTCTCGAAGATGTTTGAAATAATAGATCACTTCTCTCAAACTTCAACATAAAGACATTGATGAAGAAATAAGATGAGGAAGAAACAGCAGCATCTAACCAGTCCCTAAATTTTTTAATGGATGGAGAAGAGAGAACCATGTTTGCATCTTCTAAAACAAAATGAAATAACTCTGAGTAATGTGTTCAGCATTTTAATTGGATTAAAAACTCCGTGCATGACATGTGTACATTTAAAGAGTTATACTATCTTCTGTTCGACAAAGAAGAGAACAAAACTCACTACATGGAAATTTTAGAAGAATGTGAAGAGCAAAAGGTTTGAGGGATATGTACAGAATTTTGCATGTAGCGAGACAAAGTGCTGCATGCTTTTTGAAAGATTTATTCGATTTCTGCTTCGACGAAGATGGGAATAAAACGTATTATTGAAGAACTTTAAGGGAGGAAGGAACGAATGCATTTCCAGTATTTTATGTGGAACTCGAACATGTCACGAACGGTTTTAAAGATTTGCATGACAATATTAATGAAGAAACGTCGGAATCTAGCTTATTATCGTTAGAACATCCAACAATTTTCCAATTTCAAGGACAGATACATTACTCCTGTGATCTACAAATTGGAGAACATTTTTTCCGGAGAAGAAGAAAGAAGAGGGTAGGAGAGAGGATGTCACCGCCTGGACGATGGACCGTAGAATAAAGCGAGCTGGATGGTGCACACAAATGTACACAACGGGTAGAAAAGATATTTGCACAATGGCCACATTCTTCAATGAAATGCTTTCTGATCAGATCCCGATCAAACATTCTTGTACATATATGCAAAATGATAACAGATACACACATTCGATACAGTATATCAAAAAAGTATAGAAAGACACGAACATTTACGCACATATTCGTCACAGTATATCAAAACGATGTAAGAGAGCATGTACAGGTACCTCAAACGATTTTAGGCCAATTTCAATTGCACATAGCACCATTGTCCAAAATCGTTTGAGGTACCATTTCAATCCTATGTATGTTTAAATATTTCATCGATGAAGAAGTAATAATAATATGTAAATAGTTAATTGTTATAAAATCTCCAGAATATAATAAGTACAACTAGTATAAATCTGTATTAAATCGTGTAATTGATGAACAAAATTATGATGTAAGTTAAATTACAGAGAACGTAAATACACTTGTGCTATTTTTGTATATTTCATATAATAATAGTAAGATATATGTATAAAGTACTCACTTTTCGTTTAACTGTGGTTTACCCGTATCACTCCTCCTTGGAGTTCTCGGATCTCCATTCTCATCTCGATAGAACGCGTATAGGCTTACGGAAAATCCCAACGCGTGCAATATCTCGTGCTTCACGGTGCTTAAGAAGTTTTCTAGTTCTTGCGGCTTCGTGCTGATACTTTTCGGGCAGAGATTAGCGTGGCCAGCTATTGGCCTAAAAGTCCAAAGTCCAAACACGTTTCGATTACATTAAACATACTTTTACTGTATTAAGTACATTATATATTTATACATTAAATAATGCAAATGAGTTAAATCATTTCATATTTTGTATATTCTTCTGCACTGAGTGCATTGTTAAAAATTCAGAACGCTTCTATCTCGTATGAATACCTGATAATTAAATAAAAAACCAATAAAATTAAAGAGTATATCTTTTATTGAAAAAAATACTTGTTTCTGGGCTTTGGAGAAACAATCTTTAATTATAAATATGATACGACAATTATATTTGGTTTTTAAATAATAATTGGGCTGCGAATTTTATTTTATAAAGGATTTAAAAAGCATACATATTGAAATATATATAAACAGTGAATGCATCGCAACGTTGAAATGTTTACCTGGAATGCATTTTTTAAATTCATCACAAAATGCTTTTTGATTTAATAAACAATTACTCCATACAATGATGATATTTGTTAATATTCGAAAATGTATCAGTTAGCTGTCCTTCGATAAATACCAGCGTATTTATTCAGAAAATACTGTTACAAATTAATTAGTAAATTATTGATCCGCAACAATTTATTTCGCTGTCGTGATATATAGCAATGCGTGTGTCGTAGTTCACTGTGCGTTTAATAGGCACGACGTACAAATTCGTTCCTCTGAGAATATTAATTAACCGAGCTTACCTGTCTAATGCCGCTTCTTGTTGGCAGTGCGCAGCGTAAGCCACGGTTAATCCTTTATGGCATCTCTCGGTTTGCATCGCGGACACATAGAAAACAAAATCGGCACCATCTATTCCAGGCCCAGCTTTGCTTCCTTCCGCTATGCCGCAATTGTGTCCCGTTGCGTTACACGTTCTACAAACCTAAGCATGAAATAATAACATTTTATTATGTAATTGTCTATATTCAACATTATATTAAGAAATATATATTTATATATTTATATTAAGAAGTATATTAAGAAATATATATTTCTTAATATAATGTTGAATATAGACAATTACATAATTTTATCTCCTCCAAAACATCCTTAATTAGTTTCTTACATCAAGATGATCTTCGGGTACGACCACTTCGCCGCACATCGTAGTAGGACGACAGGTATCTATGCAGTGCGTATGATGATCTTTCACGAACACTTGATTACTTTCACATTTTCTGAAACATAACAGATAAGATTTATTAAATAGGGCGAAGCAGAACAAAAACAGTAAGTGCCTTCTATCCTTTCTCTACATCCTAACTTGTTCTGTGCAATCTTTTCGTGTTTCGTGTGTTCTAGAAAATTGCTATCAATGTTATTATTATTATTATTATATATTATTAGATGTATTTCTAAGGTTGTATGAGCCTTTACATAAAATCAATGACAAAGTAATAAAATTGTAACAGTTATTAGTAGATATTACATTAATAAAACTCTGTATGAAATTTTAAGAAAATTGCGATCCTATTAAATCCTGACAAAGCATTAAAATTTTATCAGTTACTCGATATTACATTAATAAAACACTAGAGAATTCTAAAAAATTTGCGACCCTATTAAAAAAGTTATTACATCTGGAATTCTTCGAATAAATCTTGTTACGACTCATACAATCTCAAATTTTCTTTTCAGATTTATGGTTTCGATGCTACTTTAAGATCATGAAAGCTTTAAAAATTGATCTCGTTATCAATTTATTCAATTGAAAACGTATTTTCTGTAAATATGTAACAAGTTTCCGGGCAATTTATCCGGTATGAAATTTGTCCTAGATAGGTATCTATTTTTTTTCTCTCTTGGTCTTCTTGCGGCCAGGTTATCGCGAGGAGGAAAGAAGGAGCTAAAGGTTCGGGCCGTTTTTCTATCCCTGACATCAGGAACATTTGTGGAGATAAAATCTTGCAATTTCAGGGGCCTTCGAGAAGCTGCTGATGTCGGTACATATTATTCCAGAAAATTACACGCATTTGTCTCTCCACGTCGGGTGAAAGTGGTTTCGGTAATGTTATAGATATCAAATCGACGTTCCTATTCCTTACGACCAAATTGATATTATTTAAAATAGTTAATATCATTTCCCTGGGTTATTATTGATTATCATAAAAGTGCATGCAAATTTTAAACAACTATAATTTTTCAAATAACCCATGAATTAATTTAAAATTTGTACAGGCACCTTAGATAGTTAGCACCTAGACATATAAATTAAAGATGTTCACGTTCAGACATATAAATTAAATATGTTCAATTTGTCTATTAAAATACGTTAGTTTGTAAGAAATTCTTTCACCGCATACTTGCGAAGTTTTAAAAGTTAAAACGCGAAGAAAAATGGTATCCTCCTACGTGTCTTTCAATGCGGCACGCTCGTGAACGTTTATGTAACAAAGTGCACTTATATCCCCCATACCAGTTTTTCCCATGAGTCCTCTTTATCCTTGGTTCGTATCCTACTATTGCACCCCGCTGATGCATATACGTAGCGTACGTACATACGGCACATATCGTGTAAAGGTATGTACATTTTATGTGAATCGATATCGTCTCTCACTGTCCCATGATAACGATATCGATCTCGTCTCCATATAATAATATCCGAAGAATTTTCGATGAATTTTCAAATTGCAGACTTACAAAGAAAAATGCAATAATGAAGAAAAGTAAAACAAACACAAGTGCAATAATCCATGTTTGGATTCATGCTTATAATCATGTATTAATTAATATGTATTAATATCATGTATTAATAATTTGTAATCATGCTTATAATCCATGTTTTTTTGAAAATTGTAGAAAATCAAATAATTCATAAGTATTTAATCAATCATGCTATTAGACGTATTAAAAGTCAGGTACGGATTTACTACTACTTCCTCTTCTTGCCTTAATAGGATCAAAATCGGATTGAGAAATGGTCCAATGTTATTATACATTAATGATTAAACTGTACGTTAAGGAGATATTTTTAATAAAAGCCATCGATCTTAGGTTTATCAGATAAAATATTGTTAAAATATTACAGGAATAACACAGAAACATGAAATAATTTGACAGCAAGTATTGCAGATTTTCAGGAGAGATTTAAAAAATGTAGAAGGACGTGGAATTATTAATAATAATGAAAAGGAGTGGAAGAATCGTTGAATGTGTGAGTTACAGAGAAGAACGGATCCCATCAGTGATTTACGTACCGTGAATTTTCGGTTAAGAGAATTCTCCGACTAACCGAAGATTATGCTAATCGATCGAACATTATGTAAATTGATTTTGTGTGATCAGATTAGAGATTAGAGTGTTAGGCAGCGTTAAGCCTTCATACGACAGGCTACGATACATTATATCGTGAGTTATCGCAACTTGAACAAAAGACCGTTGCTATATTGCTGTTAGATATATGGCTGACAATAGTCAATATATTTTTACTTAAAATTCAGTACTCTACCATATTTTGCTATAAAAAATATAGTATTCCATTTAAAAAAAACGAAGTTGACCTTCAAATCTCCGAAACGCTTCCAATTATAAAAAAAATCAACGCAGTACATAATGTACTCCCTTTAAGGATGTTCTGGAGGTACAATTGGAGACAAAAGTACATAAAATTCGAAATGCAATATATTGGTAATGAAGGCTATTTATCATGTATATTTTGTATTAAAAATATAGATTAATTCCGAATATTTTTGTTTAATTAGTCAATTGCTTCTCATACTGGCTTTTTAATCAAGTTTCCTTAATATTAGAAAAGATTCTAAGTGACTTTTGGTGAATGACTTTGCCCTCTGATTTCAACTTGAAGAAAATAAATTGGTGATGTTGAATATAGACAATTACATAATAGAAAGTCAAAAATAAATATTTAAATAAAACAAAAATACTTCAGAAAGCAATATTTATAATTACTAATAAACATCTGAAATTTGTATAAAATTATGTTCTGATGACATTTTCTAGTAGTTTATGTTCAGTGAACATTAATAAATTTTGTGTATTAATTAATTACATAGTGTTTACTATGTATAGAAACAAATTGAAGTTTCTGGCAACGTTTTTTCAAGGTTTAAATAGGATTTGAAGTGGAATTTTATAAATTCTCCATAAGAAGAAATTTTTAAACGATGAAGTGAATCGAACCCAAACTTTGATAATTGCTTTAATATAGTAAAAACTATATTTTGTTAACGTTTCAAGAATTTCTGAACGTTTCTATATACCTCCAGGACATCCTTAAATCATATAATATATATATAACATTAATTAAGTGCAACGCGCATATTTTGATAGTTATATCGGTGGACACTTTGCGTGGACCAGCCTGTATATTAAGTATATTTTTCCTCGACTCGAGGGAAAGTCATGAGAATTTTTAAAGAAGTTTATCGTTCGGCAAAGTAAAAAGAATCTGAAGCGGTTTGAAAGCACTACTCACCCGTATTTACTCGCGGCGCGTAATGCCAGGAGCGCGCGGATTTGTTGCAGTTGACACACTTCCTGCATTACCGTCGAACGCAGAATCCATTTCTTACGTTTATCCGAAAATTTATGCATTCGGATTGACGCATAAAACAGAATTCAGCCCGCGCGCTCACTGTGAAATTGCTTGCATCCAGATTCATTCGAACTGCGTCAACCGCAGATTTTATCTAGTTTTAAGTGATAGTAGATTTCATTCTTCAAATTATCATCCAGAAATATTGTCCCAAAAATCCAAAGTCTATTCATCTACTTATTATCGTCTGATTTCAAACGTAAAGTTATATACTGTTTTCGCTTTTAATTATTTTGTGGAAGTTTGAAAGATTTTGACTGAAAATCTCGTCTGACCATGAAAATTTGACGGAGTAATCTAATTCTATAGGTAGAAATAATAAAAAACGAAAAAGTGTGAAAAGAAACGTGGAAGCGATGAGAGAAAGAGAGACGGGGAATAAACGAGGGAAACGATCCGATTAAAAGTTTGAACAGGTATCCACTGGTCGCAGTGAAGTAGCGGTTGCTTAATGGATTTCAGAATACCTAAACGAACGAATGAACTGGACGTCGTGAATTTTTACTACAATCGACCCATTTTAATCATCGTTAATACAGAACACGACTGGTGATTTCCATCTGAAGCCTGGCATTCGATCATTTTTCTCACTTTCAACTATTTAGAAATTGTAGAAATTCTGGTATAGAAATTCGATATTAAATACATAATAGTTATTAACAGGATTTTATACATTTATAATAGTTATTTTATTAACAGGATTTTATACATTTATAATAAAATTAGGTACAGCCCGGGACTATTAATGCTTTGAATCTCCAGTCTGTTTATAATAATTAATATACGTAGATGTGAGTTATATGTATATCAGTATTTGACATTAATTACTGGAGGCTGGGGCGTTCTGCTCCGTAGGAACGTCATTTGTCCTAGAAGGAAGATGGACACGCGGTGCGCAATATTGATCTGTAACTCGGCAACAAGCAACGCGACATTAGTTACTGACATCTAAGTTTGGTACCATTATCAATCTTCATCTCTGTATCGAATTAAGGGGCTGTATATGGTAATCACAATTTTCTAACAATGGTCGGCAAGATTTTGTCGTTTGTATACTGTTTTATCGAGATTCAGGCAAAAATAGTGGAAAGTATGGATTTATGGGACTGCACTTTGTTTTAATTATAATTTTTTTAGGTCAGCAGGTACCTTTTTGGAAAGAGCGTATTCTGGTCTGGATTTTATAAAAAATAAACTGTTTTGGATGTAAAATTGCATATAAACAAAGGCATTGTAATTAAGATTTTTCATTTACTTTGTAATGTATATGTATATTAAATAGTAAGCATATTTTGATTAAATCCTGAAAACTTTAAATTCTCCTCTTTTTAAAAGGGTCAGGATTTAATCAGAACATGTTGATGTTTAATATGTGCGTTAAAAAGAAAGTGGAAAATTTTAGTTACAATGCCTTTGTTTATATGCAATTTTATATTCAAAAGAGATTGTTTTGAATATAATCAAGACCAAATGATATAAAAATATGATGATGATATAAAATCAAGACCAGAACATACTAAAAAAATTTAACTGTCATCTTTTTAAAGAGGCAACTTAAAAAAATTATAATTTAAATCAAAGTGCAATCCAGATTTAACTTTGCTCTTTTTAAATAAAGTGCTCCAATCATGATTTAATGACGTCTTATAAATATTCTCATATAAGGACGAAAAGTGCAGTTCCACAAATCAATATTTCTGGCATTCATATTTAGGGATATGAAAATATGATTTTAACTATTGTAATTTTGTTGTAAGCTATTATGCAGAATACCTATTTTATGGAGGGTCAAACTGCTTTAATAATAATAATAAAAAAGAAAAATTAGGGAATTCGTTGTTAAAATTATGTAAACCTTTCATTAATAAAATAATAAATACATACAATGTTTCAAATTGAAAAAACTGTAAGACTGACACATTATTTCATAATAAAAAATAAAAATTATTTAGGTAATTCGTTGTTAGAATTATCTAAACCTTTCATTAATGCAATAATAAATACATACAATACAAATTCCAAATTGCAAAAACTGTAAGATTGACTGACAATTCATGTCTCATAATATAATGATTGATACAAGGTATAAAGCTGCGTAATCTAATC
>SMSR01015602.1:246882-280049 GCA_019453355.1 Ceratina japonica | reverse complement strand
AAAGTATAACCGCAAATCATATAATACAAGTAAGTACAAATATTATATTCTACACATTCTTATGAAAATATATTTAACTTTTTTATTTTGATCTTGATTCTGATAAGTGATTCAATCTGATACTGATAAGTCAGATCATGATTGTAATTACGTGCCATCAGATGTATTAGAAGAAGCAAAAGCTATTTCGTTGAATTTATTACCAGCGAAATCGAAGCTAATATATACTATATGTATATAAGAGAATGATAGTAATAATATATTCAAATTTTTTTTATTTTTGTTTTTCTTTTAGGGGGGCTTCGCCCCCCTGGCCCCCCACCAGGGGCTTTGCCCCTGGACCCTAACCAGGGGCTTCGCCCCTGGACCCCGTTCGCTCCATCCTACCGCTCCACATTGAATTTTACGAACTCGTTAGGAAAAATAGTATACGCAACTCGTGCGTAAGTTGATCATCGCACTCGTCTCAGTTGTCGACCTCGCTTCGCTCGGGCGACAAATCCGACTCGTGCGATAATCACCTATTTTACGCACTCGTTACGTAATGTACTATAGAACACCGGAAGGCATTGCCCCTCCCGTTCTATCGGAAATGTACATAATAGATTTATAAAGAAGCGTTGAAGGAAAATGATGCGCCGAAGACAATCAGAAGAAAAGCGAAGCACTAAATCCTCCTAATTGATTTTAGAATACCGGAAGGCATTGCCCCTCCCGTTCTATCGGAAATGTACATAATAGATTTATAAAGAAGTATTTAAGGAAAATGATGCTCCGAAGAGAATCAGAAGAAAAGCGAAGCACTAAATCCTCCTAATTGATTTTAGAACACCGGAAGGCATTACCCCACCCGTTTTATCGGAAATGCACATAATAGACTTATGAAGAAGCGTTTAAGGAAACCGATTGCGACAGGCCGAAGGCAGAATCCGAAGAAGAGCGATGCACTAAATCTTTCTAATTGCGTTTAGCGAAACGGTATGTGTCAACGAGAAGATTAGAGGCATCGATAGGCTATTGCCGTAACGACGTAATTAACCGGGTAAAAAGTCTGGGAGGCTAATAGACGGCGGTATTAAATTGTCATTGGCAGAAGATTAGCTGGAAAAATATACAGTTATTTCTCGCTAATTGCCGAGAGGCCGGAATCGTTTACCTCTCCCTGGTTCTGTGCGAGACGGCGGCGGCGGCGGCGCGTGGATCGTGATCGATCGCGAATTAATCGTTCCCAGAACGCGCGCCAAGTGGAAATCCACGGAATCATCGTACGTGTAATATCTTGCACGGTCCGCGCGCGGAATGCGGGCGAAGCCGCGATATCGCCGCGGTGGATCGGCCAGCCGTGAATCGGATGTGTTCATCGAGCCGCAGAATGCCGGAAATCGAAAGTACGCCGGCCGTTCTTGCCGCGATACACCTTTCTCTTGGTGACCATGCCTCGAGAGACACAAAGCAGTCCCGACCGTCGCCGCCGCGACGGTCGTTCGTTCGTCACCTTGGCTTTTATAAATTATGTTTCAGTCCCGCGTTCGATAACCAACGTTCGGAGAACAGAGCTGCCAGGAAAAAGGCCCTACCGCGCCCTTCTACCAGGAAATTCGCTCTCCTCTCCTCTGATATTCGCCAGATTAAACCGATTCCCGGTGGAAGGGGACGGTACGACCTTTTTCCCGGCGACTTTGTTGGAGAACGAAGAAGACACGTTCGCCGCTCCTATAACAAAAGTTTCACTGATAACAAATGATACGTTCGAACTCTTGACGGACGCTATTTTTAAACTTGCTGACCGAGGAACGTTCGGCGATCCGCGTTCGCCGTAGGAAACATGGCCGAGCCGCTTATCCACGTGAACATCGTGGACAGAGGAAAAGGACAATTTTCCTAACCGCTCCGATATTACACGGCACAATCGCGGATCCGCGTGTGTGTGTGCGCGTACTCCTACGTGGAATCGTATCTAGACGATCCTATGAATGAAGCGGCGGTAACGCGGCGTGTATAACAGTCCGCGAGGTTTACGTAATACATAAAGGATCGTAACGTCTGCACGTTAATAGCCAAGTTTTTATTCGCCCGATCAAGTATATACCATCGTGAATATTTATAGCGATCGCAACGAAGTTGCAGGCGTGCACAGGTCTATTTTCTAATGCCTCGTAACCCTTTCTAATCGTTAGATAATGAAATCTCGCCGACGCGGAAGCGATATTATAATTAATTCGTACAAAGCGCGCACGCGATCCCCGACTTCCGTTTTCCACGGGAATTTTATTAGCGAACACGAGATACCGAAATCTGGATTCCGTTAACCGGTAGCTGCTAGCCTCTTTTCATCGTCAATTAACCCTGTCTGCCCGAACGAACGATGAGAACGCGGCCTGATTTATGTTTTATTGACGCGTCGGTATCTCGTATAGATTAGGCGATAGAACGCTTCGTCGCCGCCTTCTGCCGGGGAGCTATCTACCGATCTGAGGAGCCGGAAGGTCAGACGCGTTAATTATATCGACGAAACGGTAGACTCTGGTTTACGCGTCACTCGGTTGCACATGCACGAAACCCGCGTTCATATTTTTAGCAACGACGTTGACGCGTTGCCGATGTCCAGGAGAGAAGAACGCGGGACGTCCTTCGCGTATCATGTACTGTTAGGGAAGGCTGGAATTATGTTACCCGGTACAGAGAGAAGCGCGTGTACGGGCATCGCGTGATCGAGACGCGGTTGGTTCGCCGGGAAAAACTCCGGTGGCCTGTAAATCGTACCGGGCGACAGGTTCACGAGTATCGGCCGATCTTACGACGAATCTTCGGACGGGTCGGCGGCTCGCTTTTACGACTCTCGATCACTTGCCGGAAGCTGTTCGACGCGAATCGCTGGCGCCACGGAGCGGACCCGAGAAATGAGTAACGGTATTCGTTATGTCCACGATGTAAAAGGCCAATCTTTAGGTTCGATTCTCACCGTTCCCGATCGTATTTCGTCGTCGTATATAGAAATTATTAATCGGGACAAGAGTAATTCCGATGCTTAGAGTGATTTCGATGAATCATGCTATCTTTTTCACTCTGCAACCAATCGCATGTTGAATGATGGATAAAATGACTACGAAAAACTGGAAACGAAGGGAGGTTTGTGTGATTCACGTTTTCATCAGACTGTATCATCCTCTGTCTTCAGTATCTCATCACAGATACGTGATCTTGAATGATATTGGTCAACGATACCAATGAACTCCGAAACATTTCCCATCTAAAAAAAATGTAGATGTTATTCAGGATTTTTGCCTTAGGCGACTCAGCCTGTATACACGTAGAAAAAAGATTTCCAATAAACCGCCTATTTAACGGTGAAATTTCTTATGTAACCGAACGGAAAAAAATACCGCACACTTTCTTTTTCTTCCTACGATTTGTTTTGTAAAATTTCCCTGCCATTATTTTAGGAAGCTACGCGTGACAGCTTGACAACCACGTAAGGCAATACGACGCCGCGCGAATCCATTCGCCTATTCTCTGATGTCTTTATATTTCATGAAATCTCGAGAAAGGGGAATCCTAAATCGACGATTATAAAATATTTAGAATACCTCACAGATCAATGGAATGATTGTCAGTCAAATAGTCTTCATTGTTACTAATTACTACAGACTTTCGTATATGATTCAGAACGAAATATTTCATTGATTAAATATTGCGATAATTTTCAATGGATTTTTGCGGTCCAGTGACCGCGAGCATCTGTCTCGTCGCAATTAAGAAATATGATCAAATAATGCGAGAAACACGAAGTCTGTGGGCCGTCGAACGTGGATCTGGCCCGATGCGTCGCGGTGACTTGAATGCCGGCAGCAGCCCGGGTTTTAATAAGTACAAATTGCAGCGAGTGGTTGCGCAACCGCCGCTTGATGCTTCGATGCATCCCGCGTCGGATGTACGCTATTTTGTAATCATGAGCAGAGCAATGTTTACAGCGGGCCGCGAACGGGGGATAGGACGCGGAGGAAGAGCCGGAGGACGGGGGTGGAGGCGATCTTCCACGGATCTCGCGCGATACACGCTTATTAAGGCGCGCGTTTCGTAATACTCTTGGAAAAAAACATTACCCGCTGCCTTTTTCCTCTCGCTCTTTTTTCGTTCCCTTCCGTTATCCGCGGCCGAGTGTCCCGCTACCGGAAGCTTCTGGAAATTCGTGGAAACTCGCTCGTATACCACCGAGACGACGTTTATAGTTGACAGAACTACGATTTCTGTCGGAAATACTTTTCGTCAGGACGGAGAACAAATTTTTACAATAAATTTTACTTATTAATTATTGACGTTAGCGAAAAATTGTTTATACAGAAGTTGTAGGCACTGACGTCCTCTACAAAAAAAGGTCTACGAATTTTTCCTCTAACTCGAGTATTTAACGAGCGAAGCACGATTGTGGGCGCTGACATAATATCGAAATATCCTCTTTGACGATCGAACGTGATTTCTGATATAAAAATTGAATCTTTTTCAACAAGTCGAACCTTGCAGCGTAACGATTTTTTTTTCAGAGTCACGAGTTCTACGGAAGAAAGAAATTGGTATTCGATCAGATAAGAGAGGCTTGACGAGGATAAAAAAGGAATGATGTACGGATTTAAATGTGAAAAAAGACAACGCGGAATCTCCGGTAATAAAATAAAGTGAATGCTAACGAAGAGGCGTGTACCTCCGGGCGGTCGAGCGGTTTTTCGTTGACACCTGTTCGCGGAGAGGACGCGTATAATTTATTTGGCCCCGGGCTATCCCGGGAGTACCCGACCGGATCATCCGTCCGTCCGAACACAAAACATTTTTTAATCTACTCGCAGATGCCCAGAATTGATTTCTCCGAAATATGAATATTCCCGTTCGTGGACCTCGAGTTTAATTCGGTCGAGTTATGTTTGTTGAATAATATAGTGCCCGCGTGATCGTCAGGTAGAAAGTTTTTTTTTTTTAATTTACGATTATTGAGGATGGGCTAAGAAAATAAGATATTTCTTACGACCTTCGAGTATCGGTAAGAGTCTTATGACCCTTTGTCCCCGTTGGGGTTGACGATTTTACAAGCAGGCAGCAGATTTTTATGCAAAATGAAAACATTCAAGAGAATGCATTTGCAGATTGCAATGTGCATTCGCATTACACGGTTTGTGAGGTCGACATCCCTTGTTCGCCGGCGATCGATCAACGAATTTATACACGAATACGAGTCGTACATTGTTTCATCCATCTCCGAAGGATCGTCGTTTTTCCCGGTCTCTGCGAGTGAAACGGTATTGACATTGATTTCTAGCGTGGCAACTTCGTTAACCTACATCGCGGCTAGAAAACCAATTCGAGACGCGGTCGTCGCGACGTTTCGTTTTCACGCGGTAACTTTCTTGACCGGCGGCCCCGCGGTGTGGATGCAACCAATTCGCGAGTTTTCCGCGCTTTAAAAATGTTCAACATCCTGAAAGTGTCGGCCGGCGAAGGTGACGAACGAAGGAATTCTGAGGCCGCTTTATCTACGTACTCGATTTCCATAACGTTTGCGTTTTATAGATAAAACAAATTTCGTTACGACTCGCCGTTTATCGCTACCTATTCCATACACAGAATGATTCACCGAACGACGCGAAACGCTGAACGTCGAAAACTGAACGGGGAAAGTCAAATTCAGAAGATTTTTAGGAACTGATATGTTATGGGTGTGTCTGGAACGAGAGAGATCGAAGATCAGGACAATTTTCGATTTGTATTAAAATGGAAGATGAGGAGCGTGCGATATTTTACCCGTTGGAGGTTTCCGATTGCCAGAGGTCGGGCTTATGAATTCGGAATCAGGCTGCACTGACGTGTGCAGATGGAATAAAATGAATGGAAAGGCGTTTTGCGTCAGTAGAACGCTGCTTCCCATACGGATGTGATCTTGGTACATCGAACGAACGAAATGGGACGGTTAATTTCATTCAAGGCCGAGCATAAATAATTAATAATTACGGGCTCAATGTCGCGGATCGATTGAACGACGTTGTTGAAATCACGTGGGAAGGTCTTTGTCTGAAGAGAAATAATGTTCCTTTATCTGGTGTGTCTCGACGGAGAGAGGAGCAACGGTGAATTAAATTCGTCGATTGTTCCGTCTCGATTAACATAACGTTACGCACGAATCATCGATTAAAGAACGATCAATTTAATACGGCAGATCGAAACAGACGATCCGCACCGAAAACTGACAAAAATCTGTTTGAATTTTTCGACCAATTTCATCGTGTGCGTCAATGCCCCCCTCATGCGTCATTCATCCAGGACGATCGGCTTTATCGTTTGCGCTTCTCATTACCTATGCTCGAAGCGAAAAGTTTGTTAACCGTGACAATTTGTTCGTCAAACACAGTCGCGGTTCGACAACGCTCGCACCGCAAAAATCGTCTTTTTCCTTTAGCCAGTCGGTAATAATTGTTCGGGTATCTGGACTTACGATTAGATTAAGATTCCCGTACTAAACGATAATAAATAGAAATTGCGAAAGGCATAATGGAACCGAGGCTTTTTTTAGCACCGGAATTACGCAATGTTTACTACGGAGTTCGTTGCTACTTCGATGTGAACTAATTTTTAAACAAACGGAGATTGTTCGCATCCCATGATATTAAGTATGTATTGGCTATACAGTCAATCCCAAAAGTATATGGACCAGTGTATGTAACCCGTTATACATATACATGCATTTACGTGTACGTCAGTTACATCTACATATATACATATACATATACGTATATATCGCTCTCGCCGAACGCGGAATACACAAGTTTATCTGAATTACGAAAACTCTGCGTCGAATCTGCGAGGAATGAAAAATTGTGGCGAGCAATTGGGACTTGGCGAGTTGAAATCACGGATGATGACTTCTAATGACGGGTACGGAAAAGTACGGAGATTGATCGGTCGTTTCAGCGCGCTCGTCCATTCCGGAGAGGACGACGAGTAGGTATCATGTTTGTTTAACGTTTGATCAAATACCAGCCTTCCAGACGACGCGTTCGAGTGTTTTCTCAATAATAATAAACGAGAGGAAGGAAGGCGGCGGCGAGGCTCGCGTTAAACGATAAACACGATTTCGCGAGGTCCTGTTTGCTCGACGCCGTCAAATATTGACGTTGGACGTCGCTACGGAAGGAACATGCTCCCCCGATGCAAGTTCATTATTACACTCGTGAATATAAATATAGAATCGGTCATGCAGACCCTATTTTTAGTCGAGAACGACGTTTGATACCGACGACATATTTCTTATTTCTATTAAAAGATCGTGTCTCTCGCAAACGGCTGGGTCGATGGATAGTGCACGTGCTCGATACATAATGTATGCACGGTTAAATAAAATCCTTCGAGTCCGTATACAATGATGTTCTAAGACGCTTCTCACAATCGGTTATTATGAATCATCGCCCGTTAACGACGGTCGCCGAGATTGCAAAACTTGTCGAACTTCTAATTGAATTGCAGAATAAATCGCGTGCTTTTTATCGCCGATCGTGGATTATGCGTAGAAAGTAATTATTTTCAGCCGTGTTCGCAGCCGAGTCATTGATTGCGCGTTACGCAATCAATGGGAATACGCGAAACGGGAAAAGGAGCCGCGCGCGTGACAAACGAATGTTGGCCCGATGAATCGGAAAATAAAATTACGCAATATTCGACTCGCGAGTCCACGAGCGATCGATTATAAAAACGACGATCTTTTTTATAACGCGGGGGCCGCGTTGCCGACGGGATCGACGACAAACGGCGAGAGAGTAATTGTTCAACGCTCTCGGGGAATAATGGAACGAATACGGTTATTACGCGCAGGCATTCGTATCCGTTATTAATCGGCGAGGTGAGAAATTAAAGGTCGCCGGAGAATGGAAAGCTGCGTGGCGCCTTTTGAACCAATCGCGGTCCGCCGGCGGCGAGAAACAGGGACGACGATGATATGCGCGTCGTCGGTGCTCACTACTACTCACCTCGAGAGTGGATCGACGAACAGCATCACGATGATCACCGCGACGATTACGCAGGTCAGGTAGATCGCGGAGATCTCGTAGATCTCGGACTCCGGTGGACGCTCCAGGGTCTCGTGGGCGCCGTTCCCGTGCACGCAGAAGTCCGCGCCGCACAATTGGAGCTTCTTCTCGTTCCAGATCGTCACGGTGCTGTTACTGGCGTCCGCGAACTCTCCCTCGCTAAGCACTTTAAACACGAATCGGTTTCGATTAAAATCGATGTCATTGCATCGAACTTCAACGAGGAATTATTGTTAAACCGCGGATTCTACACGTCTCGTACCATAAATTTTGCGCAAGAGCCCGCACTCCAGAAGTGATAAAAATTGTGATCAAGGAAAGAATTCGTACTACGCATCCTTGCCCTGGCACGGCATAAATCTTTAGCAACAATTTATCAAGATTGCACATAACTTCGTCGCGTACAATCGAGCTTGTACGCAATTATTTATGCATCTGATCAGAATCTATCGGGCATCGCACATGTTCACCGAGGCATTCCAAACATTTAAAGGCGTGTACGGTTTTTTAAAGAAAAGTTTCCCTTCGAAAATGGACCATTAGAAATAAACCATTCGCAAGAAGATGGAATCTGAATATGAATTTCGTTTGTGAATCTTAACACTAGTCAAAATTACTGGTTTTAAATGGACAGATACATGTATAAAAAAAGGTGGTAGCGTTAAAAACGTTTCGACAGTGGAATGCGTCTACTTATTAATGAAAAACGATATCATTGGTAATACGCTTTGGAATCTGCATTGGCCAATCGGCTCGAGCGGTCGTCGGACCTGCGAACGATAGGAACTTTCACCGGATCGTCGTCGATAATATCATAGCGTGTTTACAATGTCTCCCACCAGCGTTTCCGATTGTCCGCGAGTCCTACTTATCGTGCTTATAATACATATATTCGCCTGGGCGAACGCGTGGAACGCGATTTCCTCGCTACCCCACGATCAAGTTTAGCCTGCCGTTCAAACGCGTTTCCCAGCAACCTCGCCGGCCGTAGGAATTACAAACATCTGCTCGTAAAGATCATTAAGAATCTCGTTTAATATACTACGCTGTCGTACTCGGTTACTAAACGGCGAATTATTATATACGAGGGACGGTCGTACGCAATCGAGAATTCCATACGGATCGTCGTCTGGCGACGATCGATCGCGTCGTTGGAACGTCTTAACACGCGTTCGGGGAGATTGATTGAAAATAAATATGTCTCGCGGTGGCGTCGGGTAACCCGAGGAGCGCGGAACGAGAGACGCTTGGAAACGTTTACCGTCCACGTATTCATTAAAGGCATCGCATCGCGTCCCGTTAATGTATGACGAGAGTACGAGACGCGTAATACATTCGATTACACACGGTCCGCGAAGAGGCATAAATTAAACGTAATTAACGAACATATGTTTACGAAAAATTATGGACTCGGGACGAAACATTGTCTCCGTTTCCATGCGGTTAGTCATCGTTTACGGCCGCGCTTATCGCGGCCCGATAATCGCGACACGAAAAACACGTTTTACATAGTGCCCTCCTCCCGTCGTATCGCGCGGCCGCCGCCGGACAATGAGTCGTGACGAAGCAGCCCGGCCGTCGCCGTCGACGGTATAATTCTGGGGGTTGGTTCAAGATCGTCGTCGGCTCTCGAGGCTGGGTCCCGTCTTCGGTCGCCACCGTCTAAAACGCACTTCGAGGTATAATCGTGTATACACACAAAGTTTCTGCAACGTCATTCGCGGCCTTCGATGACCGGCCAATTTCGCATACGCCGACCTTCGGGCGGTCGCGGCCCCCGTCTCGCATAATTAGCAGTGATTCGATTAATTACGGATTAATGATACGTCTTCGAGGCTGGCGAAAAACGTTCGACAAATATCGAGCCCTCGATAAGGAGTATAAACGACCGAATGCAATCGCGATATCTTTTATATCGAATGCACGACGAATTATAACGAATGCGAGCGAACGGAAGCGGCCGTTACAGGGAGGAAGCGAATAGAGAATGGTCGAATCGTTGCCGGCGACCACCAGGTATCGGGGAATGCGTACGAGGTGGTACGGAAACTGACCATCGCGAGTTTATACCGGATAAATCTTGTTTCTTGCCGCGTGCGACGGGTTCTCCGTCGCCGTTCCACCTTGCCGGCTGTCTTTCTCGTCGAGGAACACGGCCGGGTGTCGGTAGCCGTCGCTCGGAGCCGCTTGACCATTGGAGAACGGCGCGTATAAGCGTGGCACGGATCGAGAGCCAGGGAAAGGGCCGAACGTTTGCTCCGGCCGTCTGACCGCGAACGTATTACTACTGCCGCGCGTGTCACAATTGTGTTTACGAATTACCGGGGCACGGGCTCGCGTTCGCTAACTAAAACGTTCGCACAGAGGACGCCGCGCGAACAGCGTTAGATCCTGAAATCGACAGGATTTAGCAAAGATCGATGAGTTATTATTTATGTAGATTCCATCCTCGAGTTTTTGTAGGAAATTCGGTCATTGGTTCGAGATCCTTGAACCCGCATTTGCATTTTAAATGATTCCCAAAGGGCACGTCGACGATATTAATTTATGGTAAAGATTAGAAAACGGAGGGCAGAAGTCCAAGTCGGGGAATCCTATAAGGCAAATTCTGTTTACGCCAAGAGTGGAATGTTTCCTGTTAAAATCTCTCGGTCGCCTCGGTGAATTTATGCCTGCTTCTCAATATCAAATCTGGGGCTCATATAAATGCTTTTCATTTGGTAAAGATCGTCGGTTAAAAATTTCGTTGAGAAACGCTTTTGACTCGCGCTGAATACCGATCGGGTACGAGTGTACGTTTACGGGTCGAAGAAACAAGGCCGGGACTTACCCAACGAGGAGATGAGGTTTCCCCAGAGTTCGGCGGTCTGCCAGGCGAGGAAGAAGAAGCCGAAGAACCTGACGACGATGGCGTCGACCGGCTGGTCGGTGAGCTTCGCGTAGACGCCGCCGACTTGGGTGAGGTAGGTAGCCTTCGCGGCCCACATGGGCGCGGCGCCCAGCCCGAGCAGCACCCCGGCCGGCACCAGGGTGTAGAACTTCGGGTAGAACTGCGAGGCGATGTACGGCGCGTAGCACATCATCGACACGCATAACGTCCATTTCACGGTGAGCCTCTTGATGAGGAACGTGGGCACGAAGATGCATGACAGCACCTGGGCGGCGTAGATCGCCGAGAGCGAAACGGTGCCCAGGCCGTCACTCGCGTTTATAGACGACTGGAGGTTCGCCGTGCCCTGGAACGCGGTGAACTGCACCATGAACGCGATCGACACGGTGCCAATGTTCTTTAGGATTCGCCATTTCTCGCCGCGGGAGAGCTTGAACTTTCTCGACTGGGTGTCGTCGTCCGTCGACGACAGCTGCGGCGGCTTGTGCGGCTCCGGGGGTATCCCGTCGATACCCTCGTCCTTGTAGCCCTCGTTCCTGTAACCGACGCCGCTCACGGTCACCGTGTACACGGTGGTGTCGTCGCCGCCGCCTCCGCCACCACCGCCGCCTCCGCCACCGTCGCCACAGCTACCGACACTTCTGGTACCATCGTGTTGCGAAGCTACCATTCTCCGTGCTTGCTACCTGCAACATTAAAGGATAGTTCATTATTAGATATCTTTCGATTGATCGCGTATCAAATCTTTACGTCTATTTTGTGTACAATTTGTCTGATCGTCGTGTGAGACTCGCGATCCTACAATTTATTAAGCAGGTATTTAAAGAACGAAAGAGAAGACGTGCATACTCTGTTAGTTATGGCTGTTTCGCGGGTACAAGCCAGCTTGTATTTTCTGTAGATATAAACGCGATTTATAACGGACCCTTCATTGGTATGAAGAGCCACGCCGAGAGCTCGCGATTTAAAGGGAATCCTGTCCTTTCTTTTAAACCTGTTTCACACATTCAACATACACGCCTCTACTTTTTACATTCAATCTTCACATTTTCTGTACATCAGCTCTGTCAACGAGTCAAATCTGCGGTCTACCGTGTACACTTCGTCGTACAACTGAATACCCATGTTAATCGTTATCTGTTTCACTGATTTGTCCACTAATCGGACGACGCCGAGATCGCCGGTATGAACCGAGCTTAGCCTCTCTTCTCTTTTTTCGTTTGGAAAGGGTCTCGTGGAACGGTCGCGTCCGCGAAGCACGTTCCAGTTGCGCTTGTAAATTCGTTTGTCGTCGATGTAATCGATGGGAATGCGTGACCGGGCGGTACAATGCTGTGACACGTGTCGTACGGCGTGCATCGCAATTAACCGGCGCTCGCAATACCTTCACCTCGTTCGCCGACTCTTTCTGCCGTCCCCACCGACCCGAATCTTCGCTTCATTGGCAACGTTTCTCGAGCCAACTTTCTTCCGCTAACAGACGTCACTCGTACGCGCGTGTTAAACCGTCGTTCGCCACCAGAAGAATCGAGAAACGACTAATTTCACTCTTCGGAATACCGGACGGCGGCGGCGTCGAGCTGACGCGAAATTAAAACGCTTTGAAAACATACTTGTTTCAGAAAAGAGATTGACGCTCGAACGAGGCGTCTTCGAGGAAGATTCACGCGGCTCAACGAGGATTACCATACAATAAACTTAATACATAAACAATATCTGCGGAAGACGACTCGATAAATACACGTCTCTGCTTAACGTATGGGCGCGAAAGAAGAAAAAACGATACAACCGTATGCAAAAAGGTGTATTTCAACTTGATCGGATCGCGATAATCACGCGCGGGAACATCGTCGGGAAATAAATACTGGAACCTTGGTTCCGTTGCGATCGTCCGTCAAGATGGAAAAGCGTTCGCGGAAGACGACGGACGAACAGGGTAAAAATCGCGTAAAATCTGTCGCAAACGCTTGGAGTTGTTTCCAAAGCGAATCACGGGTGTCCGCACGCTCGCTCGCCCTTTTCCTTTTCTTCGCGCCCGGAAGATAAGACGCCGCGGAAAAGCAAGACGAAAAGACATAACTAATCTTTCGGTTGCATAACGAGAATACCGCCGCCGTACCATGCGACCGCGCGATACGAGAATTCTTCGTTTCGTCCTTCGAGGAAACACGCGAGAAATGTTTTACCACTCTTGTAACGCGCCGCTTTCCACTAGACAGAACTCGTCGTACTCGAGAGGTTTGCCAAAAATTTCTCGTATTATACAACGTCCTCAGAAACGCCTGTTCAATCTTGTCAACACCGATTAATCATGGAAATTGCCTCTCTTCGTGATTTATCGGTGAAGTTTCTGATCTTTTAATCGCATTCCTATCGCTGTCAACAGATTTAACGATAAGCGTTACACGTATCAAAAAATTATATAATAAATCGGCTGATAAGCTCTTCTGAGAGTCAAAACAATTGCGGTGCTTAGTGGTGCGATTCATTATATAGAATTACAATAATTGACATCGATTTGATATTTCTTCCTGAAACTCGTGTCCAGCGCGTCTGGCCATTAAATTCGAAATGGTCGTAACGCTCAGAAAAATAGTTATTACACAAGTGGCAAGATCAAACGATTCTCAAACCTCCAAACCTGAGTTCGTGGTCATCAACTTCATAATGTGTTTTGATTATTTACATAATAGCATAATGTCATGACCACTAGTAAACAATTTTCTTTATCGTGACGTAGTCAACCAGGTAATTGGAACGAAAATAGCCAAAGTACTATATTTGAAGTCACATTAACGATAATTACTGTGGAAATTAGTTAGTTCGGTCGGATTTTTACACTTACGCCGATAGAAACTGATAATCTCTAACATGCATTTCGTGTTTCGACATCTTTCAGCTTTCAGTAAAACATTAATCGAAAATATTCAAGAAATCCTTTAAAAACTGAAGCAGAAAACATCGATTATTTAATTTTCGTAATCGCCGAAGACGATTGTAATGAGTCATACTTAAACACTGGTCGTTTCGTCGCCGTTTAAGAACGGAGTGGACGGCTTCCAACGTGTCCAAGTAAAAACGTTCGTCGGCTCGTAATAAAAGGGAGGACGATCATCGGTCGACGCAAGATCGGTCGTGTTTACACGCGCGGCGATCGAGGCCCGGCTCGTCGAAAAATCGGTAGCCGCGGCGACGACGGTATGCGTAATTAAGCGTGCTCGACGTCGGACGTGTGGCAAATATATGCGTAACTGAATTCCCACTTTTATATCGGCAGCACAGAAACACAGTTCGCGTGACCCTGACTCACTTGAACGACCGATTCGGCCACCAAAGTCTGGTCAAGTACCGCGAGAACACCCACCCCGACCAGTTCCCGAACGTCCTTCGACCCGACTCCGACCCATTTGCATCGCGCACCGGCCATAAATATTATACGAATCGATACAATATTTTGTGCAACGCGTATTTTATACAGTTCCCGCGATAATTGATACAACGTTTCGCGCGACGATTGTTCCTATAATAATTCTATCGCACATGTAACGACGACAAGAGAGGATCCAGCGTGTATTCCCGAACGTCCTTCGGCTCTCTGACCATGAATCTCGCCGTACCATTTTTCTGGCAAACCAAATAGACGGCCGAGAGGCCCCGAACTATCTTTAGCGAGCCCATCACCAATTATTTCATAACACCTGCGGTTTCGACACCCGTTTATTTTCAAGTATCATCTCTTTTGGCCGCAGAAAATAGGATTGGCGACGTAAAAGGATTTTTACTACGCTTTCGGTCATCGATCACGGGGAAGAAAAAGGAGATACTCGAACGCGATTTCCATAAAACGTCGAATCGATCGGCTTCCTTTTCGACGAACATGGCCGATTGCCAATCGACGATTGAGAAAGCGAGAAATCGTCGCAAACCCCGGCCATCAGTCGACGCCTCTTATTTTTATTCGCACGAAAATTCCAGAAATCGCGGTAAAAATCATCTCTCTTCGTCGTTTTCTACCCACTCGCGTTTTTCTGTCATTTTTTATCGGTCGTAAATCAGTTAATAAAAATTATTACGTAAACAGAAATTAACACGTTTGCCGTATTATGTCACAAAGACTTTGGCGATTTTTACGCGGGAGAGGAGCACGATTATCTCGTACTTGGAGGCAGTCCGAATCTTTCTACGACGAAGGTCGTACTGTTTTTCCTTCGACCTTTTTTCTCCAGCTTCGTAGGAGCGAGAAAAAAAGCGCANGACTTTGGCGATTTTTACGCGGGAGAGGAGCACGATTATCTCGTACTTGAAGGCAGTCCGAATCTTTCTACGACGAAGGTCGAACTGTTTTTCCTTCGACCTTTTTTCTCCAGCTTCGTAGGAGCGAGAAAAAAAGCGTACACTCTCGAGTTCTACGTTAGCCGCGATGTTCACCTTGATCGTTAAACGCGTTAACATACTTTTCACGCGACGTACTACAAAACGGGCGTTAATCCGGCGAACATAGGACGAGCGAAAATATCTGTCATAAATTTCGATTGATAAGAACATTCGCGTCGAACTAACGGCCGGTATTTTAACTGGAAGAGCACGCATTCAATGTTACAAGCAACCGATTATCTGTGCGCTGTTTTCGAAAATGTTGCCTTTTGTTTTGCAACGGTACGTGGTCGCCCGTATGCACCATTGTAAATACGGATAAAGCGGTAACCCGAATGATGCAAGAACCCCGGCTACGCTGTTATTATTGCGTTTTTAAACAGCGCATACGTGTAATGCGCGCCGGAGACCTTTCCTAGGATAAGAATGCGCGCGAATAGCCGACGATAAAGCCATAAAGGCTACGGTCGTGAAAATCGGCGGGGAAAACGCATATTGTTTTATCTCGGTTCCGCACGTGTTCCAGGAACCGTCGACGTTCGACCAGCAAACAAGTATAACACAGTTAAAAATCAAATTAACAAAGTAACCCGAATCGACCGGTGGTTTTGACGAACCGCTGGTTTCCTCGACCCATCGTTTCGTCGCGAACAGAGATCACTTTCCAGTCGATACGTTCGCTCGACTGACTTTTATGTTCTCCGTTTTTTACAGTTTTTATAGCTTGTCACTCGAGCGACGTCCAGAGGTGTACACCAATGATTTCGATCATCGATACGAAACGCGTTTGGTCACCGTTCGAACGTAAACGAACGCTCGCAAATAAGAACGTAGACAGACCGAGGGAACGTGGACGATGAAAATCGCTCGTTATCCGGACGGTATTTCGCTCGCCGCATTCCTCCGTTTCGCGTTTAACGCCTTATTATGAACGCACTGAAATAAATCTGCATTATTCGCAACCCGGAACCAAAACCGTACGCGCAACGAAGAACATGTTCGCGAATCTCATCCCGCGTGACTCACAATAATTGTTTCATTCACTAAATACTCTGCGATAATCGACGATCGAAAAAGCGAATGAAAAACGATCGTTCGATTTTATCGCCTCCGTCGACTTAAAAAGCTGTCAATCATTGCAGCTGTAAAAAAAGTCCATTCGGTCGAGAGTCTTGATCGACGGATTGAATCACGATTCGAGATAGGGATCAAACAGGATTATCGTGTTTTCGTACGAAGAACCTACCGACGGTTCCCCTACTTTGACGTATAACAAACTTATATATTTTCCATTTAGATTCAGCGTTGGCACCGGTACTTCGACTTGGTATACCAACGCCGTTTCCTTATTTCTTAAAGAAGGATTTAAAACCACAATTCGTCCACGACAGACGGTGTTAAATCGATCGGCGACGAAATTGTACCGAGGCTCGATCCGATCCGAGGGAAACAGGTTCGATCGTATAAATGAAAACTCGGCGATCGTCGCTGGTGACCGCGGTCGTCGTTTTCGATTCGAGGAATCTGTCACCGGCAGCGGCGGCAGCATTCGCGGCACACCTCGCGGGACACCCTGTATGTATATACGCCGGATTAGAAAGTCCTCGCGGAACGATCGGCTCGTAAATGCTTCAATCGTTTCACAACGAAATGCTCCAAGGCGTAAACGCGCGCGTTGTCTCGAGCCGCGATAGCCTTCACGGTACGCCAGTGCTACGGCTCTCGTAAATGCAATCATCTCGTCTCCCGTGTCATCGAACTCGAGCAAAATTTTTACCCGATACAAAAGCCACGATTTCAATGTTCTGCACGAACCGACGTTTTCGTTGCTTTCTTCCGTCTAGAGTCTAGAACAATGAGGAAAAGGAAGAATAGTAACGTTATCGAGAATATTTTTCGTCGATGACTAATTACCGGTTCCATCTTTCAACTCTCATTGTTCTTACCTCACGTCAAAGTTCAGCCCTATTATTTTTACTTCAATCTTATCGCCGGTCTCATTGTCAGCCGGCGGTTTGTGATAAAGATCTGTTTGCCCTTTGGTCGCAATTTTAGTAAGGCCTAAAGCTTGTCAGAGTTCGACGACTACGAAGGGACATGGGATTTGAAAACGTAATACGATANGTTCAGCCCTATTATTTTTACTTCAATCTTATCGCCGGTCTCATTGTCATTTGGCGGTCGTGTCAGTTTGTGATAAAGATCTGTTTGCCCTTTGGTCGCAATTTTAGTAAGGCCTAAAGCTTGTCAGAGTTCGATGACTACGAAGGGACATGGGATTTGAAAACGTAACACGAAATTTCTACTACCTGTGCGGTGAGTCCGTCCGAGGCTATTCGCGACGCGCTTCGCTTTTACTGACTGCCGAGGTCCTCGCGCCGTAGCGATTAGGCGCGTGGTAAGGGTATTGACGTAAACACCGATTAGCCGAAGTTGGACAGAGTTTGTACGGACACAGGAAGGAAAACAAAGCCGGCGATCGATTCGAAGCGACACGGTGACACGAGGAGGCCGAAGAATATTCAACGATTACCCGCGTTTCATTCACGCCGACCCGTTTCTGTTCGCCTCGGACACCTGTTCCCCGTATTACGTTCTGCCATCGGCGACTTCGTTATTCTCGAATCGAAACGCGCGATAACGAGCGATCGTTCCGAAACTGGAACCATGGTAAAACCCAAGAACGTGTTTTACTATGATGAGGACCGTGTCACGAGTCATCTGATCAAACGAGAATCGAACGGTCGTGACACGTTTTATTAAGAGCAATCTTATTTATCGTCATGCGCTACCAATCTCGACGCGCGTGTCAAAGCCCTCTCGTTACAATTCGATCGTCCGGTCAATTTGTTGGGAAAGTAAAGAAACGAGCAATTTGATTTTCGGTCTACAAAGATAGTCAGGCCTACAGCTGCGCTCAAGCACGGCCCGTAAACGTNCGATTCGAAGCGACACGGTGACACGAGGAGGCCGAAGAATATTCAACGACTACCCGCGTTTCATTCACGCCGACCCGTTTCTGTTCGCCTCGGACACCTGTTCCCCGT
Organism: Ceratina japonica; assembly: GCA_019453355.1. Taxonomy (NCBI): domain Eukaryota; kingdom Metazoa; phylum Arthropoda; class Insecta; order Hymenoptera; family Apidae; genus Ceratina; species Ceratina japonica. Next base: position 261,672 of record SMSR01015602.1, on the reverse strand, counting down.
ATTACGTTCTGCCATCGATCTTTTATCGGGAAGTTTAGCGACTTCGTTATTCTCGAATCGAAACGCGCGATAACGAGCGATCGTTCCGAAACTGGAACCATGGTAAAACCCAAGAACGTGTTTGACTATGATGAGGGCCGTGTCACGAGTCATCTGATCAAACGAGAATCGAACGGTCGTGACACGTTTTATTAAGAGCAATCTTATTTATCGTCATGCGCTACCAATCTCGACGCGCGTGTCAAAGCCCTCTCGTTACAATTCGATCGTCCGGTCAATTTGTTGGGAAAGTAAAGAAACGAGCAATTTGATTTTCGGTCTACAAAGATAGTCAGGCCTACAGCTGCGCTCAAGCACGGCCCGTAAACGTAGTTCGTTTGCATTCTTTTGTTCTGTGTCACGCTCTGCTCGAAACAATTAAACATTACATTGGGAGTAAGTCGCGCGCGTGGAGGAGTATGTTTTCCCTCGGTAGGAACGGTCGATCATAGATCATAGTTCGACGTTTGCGTATAAAGTAAACCGTAACGATAGGCCCATAAATTGTGTCCACGGTCCCAAGAACAACGTTCTCTGAAACAGCTGCATTAGCTTTGCTCCGCGATTAGCTCCGGTGATAGCTAAAATCTTGTGCGCGCGCTGTCCCTCGTGAATTATGAGCCTAATCGATTCTTTTCGCCTGACTCATTACTTCGTTCGACGACTGGACTGCGGATTCTTTAGGCCTGTGTAAAGAACGTAAGTGTGCCAAATTTTTCGCAGTCCATTCGATCTGAAATTCGAACGTTCGGTTCTTTTACTTTGTGAAACCTAGCAGACGTATGTATGTACGTATAGATACTTCCGCGAGGCATGTATACATAATCCCTAGATGAAGTTACATTTCGTGTGTACAAGGCTGACGGTCGCGGCATATTAAGTAACAGTGAAATGAGGAAAACTCTCGGGAAAACTGGAAGATCTTTCGTTCCAGTTGATAAACGACTCTAAACTGGTTTACGTGTATTAGGATTCTATTTACATATAAATATGACGACGAATCCCGCTGCTCGAGGCAGGCGTTTATGGAAACACGTTCGAAATAAACAATTTATCATGCTACCGGTATTTGTAATTCCGCATGTTATCATTGCTAATACGCGTTGCACAATTGGAACGTCTTTGAACTTGTGATAATGTGTCGTAACTCGTATTACCTCTACTGACTTTCACAACATTTGCTAAATAATGCTAAATAAGAGCGTGCATTACCTTATCGAATTTTGACGTTACCCGTTAACGGGTTACATGCAATTTCGCGCGTTAGATCGTAGTATGACTTGGCAACCAACGGATTACCTCGCCACAATTTCTATTCGCAACAATTTACTACCGCCGCCGGTTCACTTTCATTGATCGATCCTTGATATTTTCCAATCCCATTTCCCTCGGCGATCGACGACGACGACGACTTCAACCTGTTTCGCGTACGCAACCTTCTCATTCTCCGACCTGTTGCACGCGCGGGCACTGAGCAGCAGCAGCAGCTCGCAATTAAACAAAACGCGAGGACGGTCACCAAACCGGATGTACGTTCGAAAGTCGCAAATACGCGTCGAATTCCATATGGCTTACCCCACGTCTATGCCACAACGTCCGCGGTTCATTATTATCTCCAACTATTTTCTCGAATATTCATGCCTTTCGTTCGACGACGACGGCGCCGCTACCTTGCACGCTATCGGCTCGTGACTACGAAAGAAAAGAACGCATAGAACGCTCGCTAATCAATCGGGGATATACTTTCAATGAAAACTCGTCTCGCGTCACCGCAAGCCGCACTATTCGTCTCGCATTACCGTTATCTCTCGTTGAATTCGGCCAGCGAACAAACTAATCAGTCACATTTCTGTTCCCTGATAAAATCTCCAAGGTTCTTCGTCCGATCGAAACGTTACGATCAATTCGCCTACAAGATTTGCACATTAGTATTACAAGTATTGTTCTACGAGTCAATGGGAACGATTAGTAACGAATTTGTGTTACAAACAACAGCGTTAAAACCTTCTGAAGGATCTGTCCACGTTCGAGTCGCGGCTTTCGCGAGAGTACGAAGACTTATGGTCGCGACAGCGGTGGATTATACAACGCGGCGCCGCCGTAGAGAACCGGCGCTCAGGACCTTCGACTTCGCTCTTACGAACGCGATCCAGTGACGATTTCACGTTACACTTTCCCGGCTTTGGCAGGCCACTATTTTCGCGCGTATCCGATTTCTCGCGTCAGCTTTTTCCACGAGTTGCCACGGTGGGCACGCGCGGAATACCGATACCCGATAAGTTGAAAATAAACGAGGACGTCGGCGATAAATATTAAGTAACTGTACTTCGGCTTGTTGCACGCGAACACCTCGCCGCGCGCATACATACATACGTACGTACGTACGTATTCGTTCGCGCGGCCCGATCGAGAAACGGCTCGAAGGATCCGTGTATTTGCGTTTAATCGGTACTTACGTGTTAGCGGTGCTCGACGGTCGATCAGTCCAGACGACAAGCTCGTCTTCGTCCCTGTCTCTCTCGAGTCTCTTCCGACTTCTTCGCCGCTCCAGCGCTCTTTCGCCTTTCCACGCTTCTGAAGTCGGTCGCGCGCCCGTTCAACGATACCGAAATCTGACGACCCGCGGAATCTTGAACACACCGCGTTCTCCGGAAAATTCGTATTCTTGTTCTCCCGCTTTACGTATTCGCTTCTTGTCGCTCGGTCAGAGTCGAGCCCGTACCATGCCACTGCGAGAGGAGAGCACACGAGATCGCGACGAAACGGACACGACGATCAGCAGCAGCGAAACTGGACTCGGTACGAGTATCGGCTTTGGCGAGCGCGGCCAAACTGAACACTCTCCGGGGCTTTTGGGGAAAAATGCTCGTGAAAGAAGAAGCTCGTCGAGCAGCAGCAGCAGCTACATCCGAACGGTACGGGGTTTCGGAGACAACTGAGCCTACCAGCAAAAGCGGACTTTGGAATCGGTGAACGGTGTTGTGTCGGTTCGCCGGACTCGCGAAGACTTCTCCGAGTTCGAGGCTCTCCGAGACTCAGTCGTGCTCGTTGTTTTCTTCCGTCCTCCTCGCTCGTTCTACCTCCTGCCGGACGTCTCTCTCTCTCTCTCTCCCTCTCTTTCTCCCTCTCTCTTTCTCCTTGCGTGTACGGATACTAACTATGTGCACGGTAGGTAGGTAGGTAGGTGCTACACGCGGGACCGCATCGGTTCTACTCGCTCGCGACGGACTCCGCTTCTGTACCTCCTGTATCTCCTTCTGCTCCTTTTGTTCCTTCACCCCCGGTGCCGGGTTTTCTCTATGAACCTCGCGCCCACCTCCGGACCCGCCGCAGAATAACGCAAGCGCGATTCATCGTGTTGACCGCGGACGCACGTGCGTGTCTCGCGACTCCTGCCGCGGCAGAACCGACGCGGAGGACGCGACGACGACGCTCGTATATTTACCCACGGTCTGCCTCGTGTTCCGCTCATTCCAATTGATTCAATATTGGTTCTTTGTTTTTCCTTCCTCCGATTTCGAGAATTTCAAGATTCTAAGACCCTGCACGGGTGGCTATTATTGCCACCGTCGGAACGGTGACAAAAAGTAGTGAATTACCGCGAAATCGATGTAGCGCCGATCGGGTGAGCATTCCAATTCCATTTTGCCTGCCGTACTCTCGTCCGTAGCTCGAACGAGCGGCGAGTAATTGGGGTAAAAGTAAAGTTCACCGGGCGCCCGTTTATGGAGGTCTGAATCACCGATCGATTGTAAACGGAATCGCGTGTTATAATGAGCCACTTAGCGCGTGTGCATCCGAATGCATTAAAGATCGCGGCGCGCTTTATAATACGATTCCTTTGTCGTCCGTTTGAATCGGGCACGCGATCGGTATGTAGCGAGGACGTAAGCGTTTTACGACCTCTTACGCATCTCGGGTGACCGTAAAGAGGCGACCTTTCCGAATCGTAACGGACCAACGGGAAATTATTTGAGGAATTTTATGGCGTTTGTGCCAGGGGTAAATACTGTTATGGGTATACCCTCGGCTCTCTCGGAGAAAGCCCTCGGCTCTCTCTCGAGGAAAGGCCTCGTCTCTTAACTACGGCCGGAAGATGTATTTTCCCATCCCTAACGAGTACCGTTAGCCGTTTGTCCGATCTGGAAAAGCGATTGCGAACGAGACAGTCCGTTTTTTTTTGCTGCCAGTAATGTAACGAGAATCTTTTTTTATCCGGCCGCGCATAACAAAATCTGAAGCGTGTATGTAAACTCGCATCCTTGGAATATCCCTGAGGGATACCCTCGGATCCCACCGGTGTTTTTCCATTACACAATCATTAACAGAGAGTAACCTATCGGCATTGATTCACAGAATGCCTCTAAACGGTGTGGGAATGCCTCGACGATATGACCGCGCCTCTTCCACAGACGCTTTTCGTCGTGTTCGATCTTGTTTTTACGTAGAAACGATGCGTCCGATCCGAATGATAATCAAAACCGTGGACGGTCGGGGGTCCGATCAACTCCGGGCGGAGAGAACACTGTTACGAAATTGCTTTGTTATTCTTTACGATCGATGGAATATTTTGTCGCGCGGAATAGAAATTTGTCTGAAATTTCCACCAAGTAGGCCATGGCTTTCTGGGCCGATTCGTAGATTATGACATCAATACATTTTACGTAACACCGGTGGAGAATAAATACCTAACTTGGGTTAATATTCAGGATGCACCATCGGTCCGATCGGCCGCACAGATTATTCACGCGAACGTTCGTGGTATCCCGTATAAAGAGTCAGGAACATCGGAACGACAAGGTTCTACGGAGGTTTCCACAGTTTCGGGTACAATCCTCCCTGCTCGATTTATTTCGACGACGAGTAGAATTGTTCATTATATTTATCATTAAATAAATACAGCCTCTTGGTTGTACGTTCTAATGCGTGAGAAATGCTCAATTCTCCAAGTTTACGCCTAGCGTATTGTTAGTTAATGTACCGATTACTTGGTCGTAGAGCAGACTGCGAACGTCTCTAGCCACCAAAAAGTCGAGGTGATTAAATTTCTTGTACGGCACTTTGTAGAAAATTGGTTTATCGGGTAGCTCGTTGACGAGCCTCATGACGTCCTGAAACGAAGGTGAACGACAATAAAATCGAGGCGAATACATCTAGAAACCTGCAATTACATCGAAATACGGACCATACGGGTGGAAAGCCAGTCGTTCTCGCCCCAGAACATGGCCATCGGCGTTACGATCCTCGATATATTATACTCCGGTGGTTCGGGGCTATTGTAAATCTCCAAATTTTTGTCATTACCGTAGTCGTATTGCCTAAAGTATCCGGATTCGATCAACTGAGCGTAATGAATGACTTGCTTGATAGATCCACCGGCCGGGAAGTGGTTCAACAACGTAGGCATCAATTGCTACCGTAATTAAAGATTTACACGAGTAATTAAAAACTGCATAAACGGAAAATCGCTAATGCAGTTAGCGCCTCTCTGTGTACTCACGTAATCAAATTTTGTATTGTCGAAACCGGTGAAGAGGAAAAACGCATTAGCGCAAACTACTTCTTCCAGAGTGTTGGAATAACAGATGTATTTCGTCAAAATCTTGAAGAGAATATTATTCGGTAGGAACTCGCCGTGTCCGACGAGGTCAATCAATTTCTAACGATCGAGACAACATTCAATTAGACTCGCAGCTGTTTCTTCCAGCGAACCAGACTCATCATCGTCAATCAAATATTCTTTACCTTTAAGGGTTCTTTGACGAAGGCTAAAAATTGAAACAGGGGAGATCGCACGTATTTCACGTACGCGATCGGGGCTAAGAGGTACGTCGATTGCACCAGTCGTGATATCTGCGGTCGTTCGCTAGACAGGACGAAGAAAGCTGTTGTACCCATCGAGAATCCGATATAAGCTCTCAACAAATTCTGTTTCATTTCCGCGATATAAGTGAGCATCGCCGGTAGATCGTAAGTGCCTGATTCGTGCCAGCTGAATAAACGCAAGCATCTCATTAATTAATACACGCTTCGCGCACTTGTTTGTTCCGAGTACCTGAAATTCCAAAATCTTGTATCTTCGGTGGACAGATTAACGTGAGCCCTCGAATAAGTGTTGCCCCGAAAGTTCCCGAGCCACACATCGTAACCGTGGTCGGCCAGCAAAAAGGCTAAATTACAAGAAGAAGAATTGATTATGTATCATGTGCTGTATAGAAATCGATAGAGCATTCGAACAAGTACCTAACGATTCGGTTTTGTTGACGATGAGCCAATCCGCAGAGCTACCGAGGAGACCGTGTTGTAAAACGATCGCTGGAGATCCTGGTTTCCCAGGGATACGGTGTATCGTCAAGATGTAACCATCCTGCGTTGTCACAGCGTGTGCCTCGGCCGGGTAACCCTGGCTTCGTATTATTTGCAACTACAATCGAAGGAATCACGGCTTAGTTTTCGGTCGACGATGAATCGTTTCAACGTATCAAATCTATCCTTGAACATTGAGATCGTATCGTGCAGAAGCTCCATCGCCGGTACAATTTTTCCACGCATTAGTCACGCGAATGAGATAAACCAATCTCAAATATTTAGTTAACAATAACGGGGCGTACGTATAATTTCACTTAATAATTCATGGAACATAATGTACTCGGCAAATTTACTAATGGAGAAAAAAGCTCGAGTACACGATGATACAAGTACACGATAGAATTCTGCGTATGACCCGCCGTAATGATCATAATTACAAGATTCCACAAACAATATCATTTTAACACTGAGAATAATGCAAAAGGCACATACAGTTTTACGTGAAGAAATCGTATTTCCTTTCTCGGAGGTCTCGCGGTTTAATTAGGTATCGAGCAATTTGTTAGCGCGATTAGGTATACCTGATAACATGCTAAACACAGTTGATACTATATGATAAACGCGATTCAGACTATTTTATCAACTCTTCTTCCGTACGCACTCGACGAACAGAATAAAAATAAGTTTATAATTGAACTTACTGGATCGAGATCGTCGTTCGTTTGATTAGTCCCTTGAAAGACATCGGAATAAATAGAGTTGGTAATCGTACCGAGCGATACGTCCGAGATCGCGACCGAGACCGTAGGATAGAAGAGCAGCCACAGGGACGAAAGCGTGATGATCAGATCTTTCATTCTGAGAATCCCGCGCAAACAATAACAGAAATAAGAGAATAAGAGCGTTATCAGATAGAAAAGAACGTTTATCAATGGATTAACACCGGCGTCACATCTTCATCTGTGCAAAGACGAAATCGTAACAACAGTTTGCGGTTCTCTTTATCGTTACAAATGTGTTTTCATCTTTACGCGTTAGTCACAGGAAAGATGTGATTCATCTGTCGTGCCGCGTGTCGTTGTCCGTTTCGGTGCGAAAAAATTCATTCATCACGGCACATTCTTAATACGATAAAACGTAATAAAAGAACGCGAAAGAATACTGACCTGAATTTTAAAAGGGCCGCACCTGAATCCCGCGAATTACAGTCTGATGCATTAGAAGCGAGGGTGAGAACTAAATTTACACGGAAGAACGCGGAATTATTGCGTTACATATTATACTATATATCTACGTACATGGTCTACAAAGAAATTGATATTATCTTCAAGTATACATGTTTCCTTTTTCAATACAAATTATAAGATCATCGTTTCTCGATCTATATTTTATAGAGCTGACGTACGAAATGAAGGTCGGAGCCTGGGATCAGAGATCATCTGTTGGGATTATCTCGTAATTTCTATCGTTCAACACGATCACGGAAGAAAATTTATTTGAAAAATAAGTGTAGCTGGTGAAGCACACATATTTTACTCGCCATATCTTCCGAATAATTGATGTATTTAGAACTTAAATTGTCATCTATTTTATTCTTTCCTTTCTTTTCAAATCCAGAAACGAATTTATTTAGAGCAATCAATAAACCTGATATATTTCAAAAGCCTGCATCCGTTAGAACACCCTACATTAAAAAAAAAAAACGAATTTCTATCAAGTCGATGTATTTAATATGTAATAAAATTATATACTCCTATATATAATAGTCACAATGTTTCTCGTTATCACCTAAAGTAGAATAAACTTTCCCTGGTTTGACCGTTCGACAAACACGATATTTGAAATACTTGCAAAGCAAAACAACGTTGAAGAGTCGACCGGTAGATATTGACAATGATAAACTAAATCATTATTGTAATAATACATAACAGGTGTTAAAAAGATACATATCGTATAGAACTTCGTCACGAAGCCGGTACATTAATTTATCCTCTGGTACAATAATTATCGCTATAATATTCGAACGCGAGCGCGTCCAATAACACTAACCACCCGGCACAAACACTTTGCGAACGCTCGACAATGCTTACTCAATGTCAAATAAAAACTAGTTAACCTAGAAAACGTGCCGACCCGACTATTTCGTGTCCGATTGCCGACCGTTGCCGACTATTATTTTACCTATTCGTGTTTCAGGTCGACGAGATGAACGAAGTGACACTGCCACCTTCGCCTAATTGGTATTTAAGTAATATCTGTACTTGCTCCTTCGACGGTATCGTAGCATGGGGCGCGAGAAACGTGATCGTCGTCGCTAAACCTAACGCAGGCGAGAAAACACTGCAGTACTCTATTATTAAAAATGCTCATAAACAGAGAGTGATATGTCTCGCGTTCACGCCTCAGTTCGAGGAAGTAAATCCTCATTTACTAGCTTCTACGGGAGACGAGAATCTGGTAAAAATTTGGGACGTAGAGACGTTGTCTACGATTTACTCGTTTTGCTTGGATGCTGTGAGTACAAATGTCTGACAAGTGTAATGATCCAGCTTAAAATCTTTATTCGATTTTAGTATAAACAAACGATCGGGGTCGATTGGTCTTGTAAGGAATACACCGTGTACACAGCTGTTTCTGATGGAACCGTACTATTGTGGGACATGTATTTCGATACCGTCAACACCATTTCATTGGGAAAAGTGTCACCCACTTGCATCTCTGCTTCTCCTCACAATTCACACCTCGTAGCCGTAGGCTCTAAGAGCGGCTTAGTTTTTATACTCAATTTCAAAGGCAAAGGGAACATAGTTTACAAGCTTAGGGGGCACGACACTGAAATAGTCAGTCTGTCATGGTGTCCCTCGGAAACCAACGTTTTCAACAAGGACGACAGTAAAGATTCGTTGTTAGCTTCGGGAGGAAAAGACAGGTGAATTATGGAATTATGATCTCGGGATTAAGAAGGTACATCGCGATCTAAATTTGTAGGTCGATTTTCATCTGGAGAGCCGGTGGAGACGGTCGCTACGAAATGGTAATCACGTTGCCCGGGGGACCGCTGGATTCCCAGCAGCACAGGAGCAAATTAAACGCGACTGTGGGTACCTGGACCGTGGTCGATTGGATAGAACCTAAACTACTGCTCGCGAGCTCTTTTTGGGGCGAACTGATTGCCTGGGACTTGTCGACGATCGCCAAAGGCAAAACCGTCAAGCTGATACACGCGTACCACAACAGAGGATTGTTCTGCATTACACACGTACCGAGTGTTCGAGACCCTTTCACAAAAGACTGGAGAATGAGAGAGAGGTTCCCTTCGAAACGTTTATATGCACAATCCAGTAAAATATAATTCACGACTGAAACATTGCAATGAACACAGGCACGTGATTTGGACCCTGGCGCAAGATCGAAGAGTCATTTGTTGCGGGATAAAGGATATTAACGTCGAGATAGATCACGATATTTACACGCAATCCGGATTCGTGTATTGCATAGCTCCTTGCCCCTTGGACACTTCGCGTGTCGCTTTCGGTGCTGGGGACGCCATGTTGCGATTATGGAACTTGTCCGCGGATCACAGTACTTCTTTCGACATAACTGTGCTATGGCAAAAGATTAAAGGGAAGATTCGTACGGTAAACGAAGAAAAAATACAATGTGTTTCAATTTAGATTTCTGTTCTACCTCTGTTGTTATTATCAATGTACAGATATCGTGGCATCCCGAGAAAGAAAATCTATTGGCGTACGCGACCGAAGAGGGTCGAATCGGGGAATTTAATACGAACAGTAATAAGCTACCCAAGTTGTACAGACAGTACCACAGAGGCATCGTGTATACCATTCATTGGGGACCGAGTCCAGAGAACGGTGAATACGTCCTGTACTCCTGCGGGGAAGGAGAGCTGGTGTATTACGACAAACCGAGTCAAGGTAATATTTCATAATTCTGATATCGATCGTGTAATACGAAATATTACAATTACCTGATCTGATTCGATCAGAGCCTAAATCGCTACTGAAGAAAGACTGTACCGAGTTCTCTTGGAAGCCGGACTTCTCCTGCTTAGCAGTAGGATCAGAGGACGGGTACGTTTCTCAAATACTTTACACGGGCTCTCTAACTAAGAATCGAGTCATTTTTAAATTTCAGAACAATCTCGTTTTTCAATCGAAAGTTACAAAATCAAGGACACGCCAAAGTTGCTTCGCAAATGATTTACTTGCTGGTGTGGCATCCTGAGAGTACGGCAACGGACATATCGCTTTCTCCGTTGAGAAATTATTTAGCTGTCGCTTCTAAATCGTCTCCTATAATTATTTTGGATCTAAGTGATTCGGTCGACCATTCCTCGAAAGCGGACGATTTGTCAAACGTTTCAAAGGGAAACGGTGAATTTTATAAAGTTGTGACCAGCTTAGCACGCGAAAACGGACACAGTGCCGTTTGCTTGGCGTGGAGTCCGCACATTAGTGGATATTTAGTGTCCGGTAGTTATGATTGGATTGCGCAGGTACGTAGATTACACGAGGACGTACAAATTACTTAAACTACTTACACGTGATCGATTTATAGGTATGGAATGTTCAAACAGAAGAGTTAATAGCAACTTATATGGGGCACGACGGCCCGGTGATGTGTTGCATGTGGAGTCCGTTGAATCCTGATCTCATTATAACGGGCTCCGCAGATTCTACATTGCGAATATGGAAAATCTCTTCTAACGCACCGAACAAAGAACTTCCAAAGAATACTAAGAGAAAGAAACAAACTAAAGCCAAGAGTAAAGTAACTGACAGTGCAGCGGTCCAGAACGACTTAACGGATGTGACCAATACCTTGTCGGAATGTACTATCGCGAACGTTTCTCCGTGTGTACAAAGTATGAATGCTGACAGTCAGACGAACCAGTTTATTCTCGCGATACGATTGATTTACCATTCATTATTTCAGAAAAAATAGTAACGAACGACGCGAAAAATAAAAAACCCGAACGGCCATCGTACTTTACGAAAGGCGCCAAAGCGACGAGTGATAAAACGGTCTATCTCAACTCTTTACTAAAAGTCGTAAAGAGCATGATGTATAAGAGTTTGGATATTGAGGACGTTCAGGAGGATACTTTGTGCGACACGATGTCGGCATTATTTTTAAAGGACGAAAGCCTCATGTCATTTTTGGCTCAAGAGAGTAAGTCGGTTTATCGCTCTGGCAAACAGTCGCATCGAGAATGATTCACTACATTCGTTTGTTTAATATTCAGGAAATGCTCATGCCGCGAACAACAAACATAATCTGGTCGCGGAAATGGACTTGTGGTGCGACGATCTTAAACTGAGTTTAGAAGAAGCTGTCAGAGAAAAGCGACTGAACGATTTTCTAGTCTCTCTTTCTGGTAGCCTGTCTGTAAAGTATGTTATTATATGTACTAGGTTTCAGAAGATACTAGTCGCGAGTCTAATCGAGTGATAATGAACGTATTGTGCGTGCAGGACGTGGAAGGACATGTGTCAACAATACGCGTATCAATTGAAGTCGGAAGGAAATCCTTGCAAAGCGGTGTCTTATTTACTTTGTATACACAAAACCTACGAAGCGATAGAAGTGCTCCAAGAAGCGAACTTGTACAAAGAAGCGTACATCCTTGCGAGGTCTAAGGTCGAATCCGACGACTCGATTCTGACGGATATACTAAATAACTGGGCAAAACACTGCGTGAATTCAGGCGACTTCGAACAAGTCGCGCTTATGTGAGTCGCCAAATTATTAACGACGATGCAACCAGAGGTGACAGACGTGTTACAATTTTATTTCTAGTTACGCTAAATTAGGAGAATTTTCCAATGTCGTAAAATACCTCGCACGGCGTAAAGACGCGGCCACGTTGATAACAGCTGCCGAAATCGCACTCTTATACGACGACGAGGCCCTCGGCAGGTCCTTAGCCGAACAAGCAATGATCAGAACTTTAAGAAATGAAGACTACGAACTAGCCCGAAGTATAATGATACAATTTCCTTATCTCAAGGTAACTTGACGTCGCCTTCGAATTCGCTCCCTTTCGTATCTACTAATTCTATAACTATGTTATTCGCAGTATTACGAGATATACTTGACCTCGATCGAAGAATTTTGCAAAACAATGAAAAAGAATATTACTCCTGACATGGTACTGACGTGGTTGAACGGGAAATCGGAATACGATTTACTTGGAACTTTAGAAACAAGCTGCGGCGATTGTAAGTTTCATTACGCAGATTTGTGTGAAAGTAAAAATCGTTATACCGCGATCAACGAAGAAAAGGAGAAGAAGGTACGATTACAACGAGAAATCTATGTCCGTCTATCCTAAAACACCTATTTGTATTCTTGTACACAGAAAATCACGACGTTAAGTTTAATAATTGACATCTTGTAATTTTAGTTGTGCTTAGAACTTGGTAGTGACCTCGCACTAGCAGTAGCTTCAGTGGACGAAGAACAAAAATTGAAGCACGTTCTGAGAACGTTTCATACGATTACTCAATACGAAAAAGGATGTAGACATACGTTTGGGAAACTCGGAGAGATGCTCAGTCTTTCAATGGAATTTATTGTGAAGCTGAGTCCGAAAAGTTTGATGGACGAAACGGGCATTTATAAAAAGAATCAGTATTCTGTGTCGATTAGCTTACGAGCTTATCTATGTTACATTTTACTAAATTGGGTTTTGTACAGTATTAACGATAAGGTTGTCATCAATAATCTACACACTTGTGTCAGTGCGATCGAGGATTTATTGGAAGATGCAATAAATAAGGAAACAATAGAGTATTGGATGATAACGAACAACATTCAGGCGAAGGAAAAAACGATAGCTTCTGCCAAATGTAAGTTGCCAAAGTATCAAAATGTGTTATTAAGGAAGACTATTAAGGAACGATTAAAGGTCGTATTTCAATTTCCCAACTAGGTAACAAGGCACAAGATGAGGAGGAAACTGAAGAGAACATGGAGTCACTTATGAAAGAACTAGACGCGTTAAAAGCCCGAAAGACAGAAATAAAGAACAAGTTACTTTATGTCCCGAATCCTGTGATGGTATATGGACAAGCGAATGAATTCTGCAGTAATATATTGGACGAAACGCTTAAAAATCAATTGGCAGAAACTCTTTCTAATACGTGGAAGAAAGCAGCTTGAAGTAATTTGTATGTACATCATGTTAAAGACAGTGAACGAGTACTTGGTCTTTCTTTTTTTTGTGTTACAATTTTTTAGTTTTCAACTGCATTTTACCAATGCAGCGCATTTTTTGTACTATTAATCTGATGTGAAATTGCCATGGAATTAGAGAACGATGATCTTTATTCGTAGAAATTAAGAATAATTATTATGTACCTTACGTCAATTAGATACTTACTAATAAAACGATAATGATTTTTTTCATAATAAAAATGACTGTTTTTCACTTTGTAGTTACTCTCCAGAAGCGAACCTCTGTATCACTCGTCGCGCACACGTATGGCAATTTGTAATGCCAGGTTACACCGCCTATTAATTTCACTTGGCCGCAGATTATCTCTTGCTCAGTTCTTACATTTGTCACTTTCAATAAGTTGTCCGGCCTGCCCACGCTCACGACAAAATGTTCATAGGCAGGAGAGAATTTGGCGATCGACCCANACGATAGCTTCTGCCAAATGTAAGTTGCCAAAGTATCAAAATGTGTTATCAAGGAAGACTATTAAGGAACGATTAAAGGTCGTATTTCAATTTCCCAACTAGGTAACAAGGTACAAAATGAGGAGGAAACTGAAGAGAACATGGAGTCACTTATGAAAGAACTAGACGCGTTAAAAGCCCGAAAGACAGAAATAAAGAACAAGTTACTTTATGTCCCGAATCCTGTGATGGTATATGGACAAGCGAATGAATTCTGCAGTAATATATTGGACGAAACGCTTAAAAATCAATTGGCAGAAACTCTTTCTAATACGTGGAAGAAAGCAGCTTGAAGTAATTTGTATGTACATCATGTTAAAGACAGTGAACGAGTACTTGGTCTTTCTTTTTTTTGTGTTACAATTTTTTAGTTTTCAACTGCATTTTACCAATGCAGCGCATTTTTTGTACTATTAATCTGATGTGAAATTGCCATGGAATTAGAGAACGATGATCTTTATTCGTAGAAATTAAGAATAATTATTATGTACCTTACGTCAATTAGATACTTACTAATAAAACGATAATGATTTTTTTCATAATAAAAATGACTGTTTTTCACTTTGTAGTTACTCTCCAGAAGCGAACCTCTGTATCACTCGTCGCGCACACGTATGGCAATTTGTAATGCCAGGTTACACCGCCTATTAATTTCACTTGGCCGCAGATTATCTCTTGCTCAGTTCTTACATTTGTCACTTTCAATAAGTTGTCCGGCCTGCCCACGCTCACGAC
>SMSR01015602.1:218425-246506 GCA_019453355.1 Ceratina japonica | reverse complement strand
TAACTATGTTATTCGCAGTATTACGAGATATACTTGACCTCGATCGAAGAATTTTGCAAAACAATGAAAAAGAATATTACTCCTGACATGGTACTGACGTGGTTGAACGGGAAATCGGAATACGATTTACTTGGAACTTTAGAAACAAGCTGCGGCGATTGTAAGTTTCATTACGCAGATTTGTGTGAAAGTAAAAATCGTTATACCGCGATCAACGAAGAAAAGGAGAAGAAGGTACGATTACAACGAGAAATCTATGTCCGTCTATCCTAAAACACCTATTTGTATTCTTGTACACAGAAAATCACGACGTTAAGTTTAATAATTGACATCTTGTAATTTTAGTTGTGCTTAGAACTTGGTAGTGACCTCGCACTAGCAGTAGCTTCAGTGGACGAAGAACAAAAATTGAAGCACGTTCTGAGAACGTTTCATACGATTACTCAATACGAAAAAGGATGTAGACATACGTTTGGGAAACTCGGAGAGATGCTCAGTCTTTCAATGGAATTTATTGTGAAGCTGAGTCCGAAAAGTTTGATGGACGAAACGGGCATTTATAAAAAGAATCAGTATTCTGTGTCGATTAGCTTACGAGCTTATCTATGTTACATTTTACTAAATTGGGTTTTGTACAGTATTAACGATAAGGTTGTCATCAATAATCTACACACTTGTGTCAGTGCGATCGAGGATTTATTGGAAGATGCAATAAATAAGGAAACAATAGAGTATTGGATGATAACGAACAACATTCAGGCGAAGGAAAAAACGATAGCTTCTGCCAAATGTAAGTTGCCAAAGTATCAAAATGTGTTATCAAGGAAGACTATTAAGGAACGATTAAAGGTCGTATTTCAATTTCCCAACTAGGTAACAAGGCACAAGATGAGGAGGAAACTGAAGAGAACATGGAGTCACTTATGAAAGAACTAGACGCGTTAAAAGCCCGAAAGACAGAAATAAAGAACAAGTTACTTTATGTCCCGAATCCTGTGATGGTATATGGACAAGCGAATGAATTCTGCAGTAATATATTGGACGAAACGCTTAAAAATCAATTGGCAGAAACTCTTTCTAATACGTGGAAGAAAGCAGCTTGAAGTAATTTGTATGTACATCATGTTAAAGACAGTGAACGAGTACTTGGTCTTTCTTTTTTTTGTGTTACAATTTTTTAGTTTTCAACTGCATTTTACCAATGCAGCGCATTTTTTGTACTATTAATCTGATGTGAAATTGCCATGGAATTAGAGAACGATGATCTTTATTCGTAGAAATTAAGAATAATTATTATGTACCTTACGTCAATTAGATACTTACTAATAAAACGATAATGATTTTTTTCATAATAAAAATGACTGTTTTTCACTTTGTAGTTACTCTCCAGAAGCGAACCTCTGTATCACTCGTCGCGCACACGTATGGCAATTTGTAATGCCAGGTTACACCGCCTATTAATTTCACTTGGCCGCAGATTATCTCTTGCTCAGTTCTTACATTTGTCACTTTCAATAAGTTGTCCGGCCTGCCCACGCTCACGACAAAATGTTCATAGGCAGGAGAGAATTTGGCGATCGACCCACCTTCAATGTGAAGAGGTTTCGATTCTAAAGGCGGACTGAAAACCATGAAAATTGTCACGATACCTTTCCATTTCTTCTAATAATTAAGGCAATGAAACGTAACGTCGTTACCTCGGTTTCGATATATCCCACAAGATCAACTTCCCAGCTGCTATAGCAGCGACTTTCAACGGATTAGGCGCCCAGTCAATCGACATCAAGGGGACAATGTCGGAATCTAAAGACATGATCGCCTGTTGACTTCGTATATCGTACATGTGAATCAATCCATTCTTTTCTCCGACGAGGAACTTTCCAGATTTTTCTGGATGGAAGCACACACTCATTCCTGGGGACGTCAAATAGAACGTGGATATGTGTTTCTCGTCTTCCTTCACAGCCCACAGTTTACAGGTGTGATCGTCGGACACCGAGGCCAATATCTCCCCTTCAGTTTCATAACAAATCGAATTTACGTAATCCTTGTGCCCTTCTATCTGATATTGAAAGCGATACGTATAAGAAACATTGATAAACGTATGTGTAAAATAAATCGTATCCATTTTGGCAGACTTACTTCGCAGACAGTATTCTCGTTCATATCGCTACTGTATAATCTTATTTTGTAATCTGCTCCGGCGACGCAGAGCATTAGAACTTTTGGTACAACGCTCAAGGAGGTGTCTGGACTCCAAGCGATAGCGTGTGGCCTAACATCGTGACGGAACGTTCTAATAGCATTGAAAGCTATGTCTTCAACCGATTCATCTTCTTCCTTATGACAGAACAACGATCTATATTCCGAGGTTCGAAGTAATCTAATCTTTTCTTAGCGTATTACATTAAATTATGTATCAAATTCGTGGATTACAATTCTGAGGATTTACCTGAAACTTAACGGTACCGATAATGATCTCTTCAGCTAAAGCGACGCAGATTAAATGTTGGGACCATTCGTACGGAGATAATTCGACACAATAAATTTGCTTGGAGAAATGCAATTGAAACGTAGGCGGTGTGGTCAGAGCTTCGTCCATCGCGTATTTTTATTCTCACTCTCAGCAGTAGGTTGACAAATCACCGGCATAACCTCTATAATAGCGGTATGATCAGCTCAAACGTGTCGCATACGAAAATAGTGAGGAATGCATGCGAAAGGTAAATAGACGGGACGGGTGGATTCTCTTTTTTAAACTTTTGCGATTCCCTCGCGCTGTAATTATCGTAGAAAACTCTTGAATTGCGATTTCGGTCGGCGAAGTTTAAACACAAACACTAAAACAGTGATGCGATAAAAAACATATGCATGCGCCCTGCAAGCAGAGAGAAACCTGCAAGACTGCCTGCAGGCNGGTCGGCGAAGTTTAAACACAAACACTAAAACAGTGATGCGATAAAAAAACATATGCATGCGCCCTGCAAGTTACTAGCAGAAGAGAGGAAATCATGGAGGATTTTCTCTCTGATAGTGGCAGCAGCCTTGGTGAGGCTGGGTCGAATTTAAATCGTGNTAGCAGAAGAGAGGAAATCATGGAGGATTTTCTCTCTGATAGTGGCAGCGGCCTTGGTGAGGTTGGGTCGAATTTAAATCGTGTCCAGAGGGCGATACTCATTTCACGTATGTTATATGTAATCGTTCAACGTGCCGCATAAGTAGCTCTCGGGGGTGAAGCTTCCTCGACTAAATATACAATCGCCGCGTTGTATGTACACGCCGCGAGTTTTCGATTCCACGAGCGAGAAACAGATATGAATTGACAGGCCATCCCGGCACGGTTTCTGCCAAACGTATACCTTCGGCTTTCCCAGATCTACGATCGCATCGCGAGGTGGGTGCTTTCTGTCAAGGCATGCTTTACCATTGCACGGCTCCATTTACTCTGCTCACTCAGATCGAAGCAATGCACCGTTCTCTAATTTATTTCGCGTCGGAATCGGACAGTTTCACCGTCAGCTGATTTATTTCTAAATCCCTGGGGACACCTGTAAACATTCGATAAACGTACGGGTTCCCTGTCTCTTCTCACGAGTCACGTTTTCTTCCCCGTTCTCTTTGTCCGTGAATTTGAATTTTCAGCCGACGTTCTCTCGTTCAATTTTATTCTGTTACTCGCGATCTCATTCACCGAAGCCCCTGCGATAAAGATTTCCGCGCTACCCGGAGATATTATATCTTTATACACGTTGCATATTGTTATTTTCGTGCGGTCCGTTCGGCACGGTGATCGGGAGAGTTAATCGTTTGAAACGGAAACGTAAAGTGATCAGCGCGTTTCACACTTGGTCTCTCTTTAAAGACCACTCACAGTCCTACGTCACGAACGTTTAAAAAAAATGATGAAATAAGTTGATCGTTTGCTGCATCACACAAATCGTATCGTCCTTACCCTGAGAGAATGATGTTAACTTCACGCTTGTATTGTTTACTCACCTAAATCTTATTCTTAATTGCAGTGGAACAACTAGGAATGGAGTTCGGAGCGGGCAATGTTCCCCAAATATCAGCAGAGCTTGCTCAAGTGGTAGAAGTGATGATGTCGCCGAACGTGCCGCAGCAGCAACGGTTGGAAGTATACAATGCCTGTGAACGATTCAAGGAGTCATCTCCGCTCTGCGCACAGTGTGGATCGTACCTGGCGCAGAAGGCTCCGAACCGGAGCTCCGTGGTCCGACATTTCGGGCTGCAGCTCATGGAGCACTGCATCAAGTACAGGTGGACACAAATATCTCAGTCGGAAAAGATATTTATAAAAGAGAACGCGATGAAGCTGCTTCAAGAAGGAATGGAACCGTTGTTGCAAGAGGAGGCTCACATCAAGGATGCGCTCTCTCGCGTCGTCGTGGAAATGATAAAGAGAGAATGGCCACAACAGTGGCCCACTCTGCTCGCTGAGCTCAGCCAAGCTTGCACCAGGGGCGAGAGTCAAACCGAGCTGGTTCTCTTGGTATTTCTAAGACTCGTAGAAGACGTTGCGCTTCTACAAACTCTCGAATCCAATCAAAGACGGAAGGACATATACCAAGCGCTCAACACGAACATGGCTGAGATCTTCAGTTTTTTTCTACGATTGATGGAACAACATTTCTCGGAATTCCAAAAGAAGAGCAGCTTAGGCTGCACCTCGGAAGCGGCTGCCCACAGCAAGGTCGTGCAAGTAGTACTGTCTACGTTGACTGGATTCGTGGAATGGATCTCGATTAATCACGTGATGGCAGAAGACGGCAGACTGTTGCAGATATTGTGTCTCTTACTGGGAGATCCGATATTTCAATGCGCGGCAGCCGAATGCTTGTTGCAAATCGTGAATCGCAAAGGGAAGGCCGAGGATAGGAAACAGCTGATGATTTTATTCTCCGAAGATGCCTTGAGATACATTTACACCGCAGCGACGACGCCACCCTCCGGGACTGTCGAATTTCACGAGAGCCATTATCTGTTTTTAAAAAAACTGACCCAGGTGTTGACCGGAATGGCGACGCAACTGTGCACGTTGTGGGGCAAGGACGACGGTTCCAGTATCCGACCGACGCATTTCAACATATTCTTAGACACCGTGTTGACCTTTACCATGTACTCGAGCCTGACGCTGACGCATATGGCGAACGCTATCTGGATAATGCTGTTCAAACACGAACAGATCAAGCAGGATCCGCTCCTGATCACTTACATACCTAAATACGTCGAGAGCACGGCACCGAAGCTGATCAAGATGTCGTACCCGCAAGGCAGACGAGCCAACGGGATGAGCGCGTACTGTCTCGCGGATCACGACTCGGTGGAAGAGTTCAACGTGTTCCTTCATCGATTCAGAACTGACCTGTTGGAGGGATTCCGGCAAGCGACAATGGTAGCGCCGCTCGTAACGTTCACCTACGTACAACAGTGGTTAACGGCCAAGATAACGAAGGGGATGGCGGACTTGCGATATCAAAGCGACCAGAACGATCCCCAGTACCTTGAGTGGGAAGCCCTTGCTCAAGCCCTGGATTCGGTCGTGTCCAGAATTCTGTTGATCAACGAGCGGCCGAGCGTGCAAACCGGCCTCCAATTATTAGAACTATGCCTCGGTTATTCACCGCAGGATCCTTGGTTGTTGTCCGCGCTGCTCTCCTGCATCAGTGCTCTGTTCGTGTTTCTGTCGATGTCCACCGGTTCTATGACCATGCCGGGCGTAGCCATCCTGCCCAGAGTCTTGGAAAAGATCTTCGCCGCTTTGGTCTTCGAAGGGCCCGGTGAAACGAAGGGCACTCGTTCTAGAGCGGCAAAGAACGTCAGGCGACACGCGGCCAGTCTCATGGTCAAGATCAGCCTTAAATATCCGCTACTGCTTCTTCCGGTCTTCGAGCAGATACACACGATGGTCCGGGGCTTGGCGAGGGAACCCAGTCCGTTGTCTAAAATGGAGACCACACTGCTGTACGAGGCGCTGCTCTTGATATCGAATCACTTCTGCGATTATGAGAGACAGACCAGATTCGTCGCCGAGATAATCGGCGATGCGTCGGCCAAGTTCGTCGCTCTCGGAGCCGAGTCGTTCAAGGGGCCGCTCGAGCTGATGAGGTTCATAGGTCTGAACAGGCCGCCGGTCGAAAACGTCGTGGAGGATCCTGCCGGCCAAAATCGGAGCGACTTGATGATATGCGTTTGCACGATACTGTGCGTCGTGAAACGGTGCTCCGTCCCGGACGATCCTGACCGCGCCGCGAGGGGCAACTTTGTCGCCGCGCTCAGCGAAAGCGGGAATCCGGTGTATAGAAATCCCGCTACGCCACATGTGATACCGGTACTGCCGACGCTTTTTGCATTGCTCAGGACGATGAACGCTCTGTTTACGCCCGCAGCTTTGGCAGCTTTGTCAGAGGTAATAATCACAAGTCGGTTATCCGAGTTGGAGGTACTCCACTCAATTTCATCTAATGGACGAATGCGCTGACACTTTCTTCTGTTCGTTTAGGGATACAACAACGCCCACGACCTGCTGGAAGTAGAGAAAGCGAATTTATTAGGTTTAAACACGTCGAACGACAGCGAACGAACCTCGGAACCTGATCAGTCGTCGGTCACGGCCTCGATCCGGATGCAGTCGTTCCTTAGCACCATTCACGACGTCTGCTACCATATGCTGGGCAGTGGATGTCACATGATAGGAAGAGACTTTTATCAATTACCCGGTTTAGCTCCGGCGCTCATCAATTCCGTTTTCTCGAACATGGAGGTGATCCTCGTCGCTTACTTTTGTCACGGATAATAACTAACGTAATTAGTCGTTGACACGCTCTCTGTGTTCGATTCCTTTCAGACGATTCCGGACTACAGACTGCGACCAATTATACGCGTCTTTATGAAACCGTTCATATATTCCTGTCCACCCGCATTTTACGAAAGCGTTCTAGTACCCGTACTAGCTCACGTTTCTACACACAGTAAGATACTTTTTCTTTTACTCGTAGTCGCATTTATTTTGCCCGCTTCATTGTTTGTTTAATCGTTTCACGGCAGTGTGTCAAAGGCTGAGCGCCAAGTGGCAGTGTATCGCGCACCTCTACGAGTCCGGTGGCCTGGACGAAGAGAACACCGACACGCAGGAGGTGATCGCCGACATGTTGAACCGCAACCTGACGAGGGACTTTGTGGACGTGTTGAAAGTGGCCCTCGTCGGCGGGGTAGCCAGCGACGCTACGCCTCCCGATTCTATGGAGCAGGACAGCGGTAGCATGGCCATAGATCCTCCGTCGTCGCGTGGAAGCAGCATAGTCGCCGAAGTCGTCAGCGAGTTGGGAGCCGTCCTTCTTCGCCACCCGTCCACCTGTCACAGCGTGGTCCTGTGCGTCTTGGGGTAATTCGAACGGAGTCGTGGTCGACCTAATGATAGTAATCGTAGAGTCGAGTCGGTCTGGTTTTAAACGCAGAATGTTTGCAGGGCTTTGGGGTGGAACGATTCGAACGCCAGTTTGAAAGCTACGATGCTGACCGGGCCGGTCGTTCGAGCGTTGGCGGCCGACGGAAGTTTGACGCCTGCCATGGCTGCCCATATCATGGTAGCTATTCTTCAAGGTCTGCAGCTTCACGGTCAACACGAGGCCAACCAGGGCTCGCTGATAACTCTGGGAGCGCAAGTCTACGAATGCCTACGACCCAAGTTCCCGAACATCGTCGAAGTGATGCAGCAGATTCCCGGCGTCAATCCCACGGACCTACAGCGTTTCGACGAGAAGATGGCCGTAGTCAGTACCAAGGGCAACAAAGTGGAGAAGGGAAAGAAGGATCTGTTCAAGAAGATCACTAATCAAGTAAGTTTCACAAGCGCGTGCCTAAAAAAAAGTATCTGGTTTGCGCAATTCTTACAATCTTATCTAATAATGCCCGTTGCAGCTTATCGGTCGGAGCGTTGGCCAGCTGTTTCGTAAGGAAGTCAAGATAAATAATTTGCCACGGATAGAAGTGTCCGGTAAACAAGCAGTGCGCGTGGACGAGATATCCGAGAATTCGGGTGACAGTGGTTTCGCGGTTCTCTTCGGGCCCACGTAGCACGAACTTCGTCTAGGCGATCGCGCCACGTGCACGTGATCCCGATTAATAAACAATGAATATTGACTCGTCATGAGAACAATTCCTATGAGAAAAGATCGAGGTGGCATTCACAGGGAGGTCCTGGAAATGAAATAAGGGGTCTGAGCTCTTGCCGTGCGACTTGTTCCGACAGAACTTCCGTCTTTAAATTATTTGTAACGTTGAACGCGTACTCACACTGTCTGTGGCACGCCCCGCGACTACTCCGGTCAGCGACTAAATTTGAAACGAATACGCTTATGGACGCGTTCAACATCGATGATCCTGAATAGAAAAAACGATGTCACGCGAAAACATGTTTCGGAGCCTCTTGTTTACTCAGACTCAGGATTTCGACGTGTACGGGAGAAACTGTTTTTAGTTCTCGAGTATCAGGGTGTTCGCGCGCGCGCGTGGGTACGTTGTGTATACGTGTATGCTCGTGTGTATGCATAAATGTGGAATGTGTATGCGTGAACGTGTATAGTGCGTTTAGCGTATGGGTACGCACATGTAACATAAGACATGAGTTTCCGTTAATCAGGAGAGCGTTGCAACACGTCTGATGAAGCGAACGAATCTAAAATAGATTTTACTAATGAATTGTATATTAAATCTCTTACGCATTTATTATCATTATTATTATTACTACTACTACTATTATTATTATTATTATTATTATTCCTTTGGAGTTACATAAAATCTCTTGTAACAATATAAAACAGCAATGTTTCCTCAACGCGATGTGTTATACAATAATTTTCTTTGTAAACGATTACTTCGCTAATGTACATTACAAAGGTTGTTGATTTATATAAAAAACAATTTTACGATTTCGTCTCTAAGGAGACCTCTTCTACTCGAATGAATTATACAAATATATCGTTTCCTCGCCGCTCTTTACAAGCACGGTCCGGTATGTTTCATTTTAAACAGATATCTATTTAGACATGTTGTAAGCATACGAAGCTTCTTTTTTAAAAGACGATAGCGAAGTGATCTTCCGTTCGCCACGGTGATTAAATGCAACTACTCAAATTGACGGAGAAACAGCATTTCTGGTGCTTGCGTCATGCGAATCGGACGTGTAACGTTTTCGTTGTTATTCCTTTTTTTAGTTGAATTAAATTCCGTTATTACTGCGAGTAACGCGGCGTTACGTATGCGGATCAGTGCTTCACACGTAATTCCCGTTACACATCGAATAGCGACAATACTTTTACATTAAAGAATCGTAGGCATCACCCGATACGTGACAATCATCACGAATCCAGAGGTCTATCTATAAGTGAAGCACATTGTTCCAACGAACGAACAAAGTACTATCGCGACAGAGACGGCGGTACTATATTTTAAAAGACTTATAATACTAGGCACGAAGAACGAAGGGTTTAAAATAAAAAGTGTACCGACGACGGTGTCTTTTATCGACTCGGTGGCTAAATCGAATATACCGAAATTTGATATTTCGAATTATGCGTCGTTAAAAACGTAGACGGGTCTCGTCTATCGTGTATTATTCACATCACATATGTTACAAAACAAATTACGATAAAGACTATATTTTGCAACGAACGTATATGTATATATATATAAATATATATAAATATATATATATATATATCTCAAGATTATTACAACAGTACAACTTTTTAATCAGCTTTAAATTTTATTACTAGGTAAGCTAGTTAATCTGCATTAGTCTAAATGATTTCTGTTGAAATTACGCGATAGTACGCACATCGTAGATAACAATGAAATTAATAAGTATTTTTCTTTTGTTAAAATACTTCTCCTCCGTACGTTTTGTAATTGTATACGTATATATACTTTCACGAAGAGACATCAGAGATTCGTTCAAAGGAAACACGTTTCGACGACATAAGTACGAATAAGACAATGTCAGAGTCCAAGACACGTTTTGTAATTTTTTTATGTACGTACGTTTGATACGCATTACGAAGAGAGAAAGAAACCGATGGGACGTTGAAAGAGCTTCATGATGTATTGAACTCCGATAAATTGTCTGAAGTACAACTGCAGTGAAATGCTGAAAATATTTCATCGAAATCGTTTACACCTTTCTTCACCGACGACGTCGAGAAGAGATTAAAAAAAGTGACGGAATGATATAATTTGTAATTGTCGTCGACGCGGTAGTTGAAGCGACACGCGGAACTCGAACATTGTGATAGAATATATAATACCAATCGGTGAGTTCGCTTCTGTCGTATGCGTAATTAAAAATGGAATCGTTGAGTACAAAGTTTTGCACGAGGATTATAGAAACCTTAAAACAGGTTCGCGATTACAACGTGGCGTTAATCGTGCGAAAAATTAACAAGAAACGTAATAATATACATATGTACACTGAACGAGTGCCGATGCTAGAAATACGGATATACAGAAGCTCTACTCTAATTCTCTGAGCAACTTTCACAACAGATCCGACGACGCTTCCTTTAATATCTCTCACGACTAATTACATGTTAGATTCGAGTTTACGTAGCACACAGCGACGTGAACGCTCGCGCCGTGCTAATCGTATCGCTTTCCGTACGAATTGGAAACTGGTAAAAGAAATTAGAAACCATTTTGTAAATGCAGTGGCACGCAAGAGTATTCGGACACCTTTCATACCGGAATTTACGCCTTTTTAATATCGAATCGAACAGCACAGTTTCCTTCGGGATTCCGACTGATTAAACGACTTCTAGGATCCCACAGAAAATTATATGCTCGAGTCGCTCTCTCTTAATTAATAGGTGTTGGAATAATCTGGTGAGTCACTGTATATATGTAGACGTCTGACGATCGTCTTCTTAAATCGCACGTTTTAATACTAGGAACTGTTTGCCGGCGAGCACATACGGTCATATGTATTATTTATTAAAACGTCCATTCTCTCATTCGTTCGTCCACCCAGCGCAACAACGAAGGTGCGTACTAAGAATCTGTCTCGATAGATTTTTCGCAACAATTGGTATAAGGAGAGATTTTTGGTTTACTCGTATCTCAATTTGATTTTGTACTACTCTTCACTCGTTTCCCTTCCCCCTGTCTAAAGGTAGGTTCCTCCTAGGCCTCGGAGCCGACGCTCTTATATCACGTAAAAAAATACAGTAAACGTTTCGTTAAGAATAAATATCTTTAATGAGCGAGCGATCGAAGAGTAAGGTACGATTCGAATGTTGCTCGGTACGTCGGCCGTACCGCAGATCCATTGTACGATTCTTAACGAGATATATCGTTAGAAACCAGATCCAACGAGAATCACGCGCGCTCGTGAGCGATCCAATTTTGCCGGGGCACCTCTGATCCTATTTAGAATGTGTTTAAGCGTTCGTCGTTTTATCAGCGCTGTTCCTCTTGCCGATCAGCAAAAACACGTCCATGTTGTCCTTTCCCTTGACGTAAACTTGGCCACGCGGTTCGAACTCGTACCGTTCGGACAGCACGTCCAACGAGTTCTTGGCCACTTGTATTCTACCGGCGACTCCCGTCGAGT
The DNA here is from genome assembly GCA_019453355.1 of Ceratina japonica. Classification (NCBI taxonomy): domain Eukaryota; kingdom Metazoa; phylum Arthropoda; class Insecta; order Hymenoptera; family Apidae; genus Ceratina; species Ceratina japonica. The sequence goes on along the minus strand of SMSR01015602.1, from coordinate 234,883 downwards.
CCATTCTAGACGCTATATTTACAGCGTCGCCCCAAATGTCGTAGTATAACTTCGTGGCACCGATCACGCCGGCGGTCACGTCGCCGTAATTGAATCCGATACGGAGTATCAGTTTGAAGCCGAGCAGGTCCCGGTTGAAATCGTTTATCACCTTGTGCATCGCCATGGCGAAATCCACTAATTGAAACAAATGCGTGTACTCGTGCTCGCTCTGCTGTCTGACCTGCGGGTTCAGCCCGCTCGCTGCCATGAACGTGCTGCCGATCGTTTTTATCTTCTCCACGTTCGCGAACTCCGGTTTCTCCAGCAGCTCGTCGAAATCGCCGACGAGCTCGTTGAGAACGCGCAGGAATTCCTTTCCTCCCAGATAAGACTCGTCGTACAGCTCGTTGAAGTTCACTATACTCGCGAAGATGATGCCCACGGCTTTGTGATTCTGTGAATACTTGGCGGTGGTCTTCAACTGATCGGCCACGTATTTCGGTATGATGTTGTGCAGCAGCCAGTCGGCCTGGTTCTTCATGGACTGCACCCGGGTCTTGTCCCGGGCCGCCACCGCATTACCGTGAAAGCTCAGCCGATAGCTGATCTCGAACTCGCGGTTCAAAAACCAAACCAACAGAAGTAAAAGTATCATGTCCAAAAAGATCTCGGAATTATATAGTCGTTCCCGGTATCTCGTCTCCACTTCCTGTTGCCTCGTTGTCGCGAAGCTCGGCGAGGAAACGGGCGTAGATCCCAATACCTTCTTTATGCTGCCGTTGTTGAACGTCGCGGCGATCGTCGAATCATTGACGAACCGATCGTAGCGTAGGTGCTCTTGATCGTACGACAAGTGATGAATCACGAGGCAAAGAAACAGTACCCCCGTGAACGTTACCAACGAGTTCTTCATCCAACAATTGAGTTGCGTGAAATTACAAAAATGTACTAAGCCGACGAAGATCAAGTAACCGTAATAGTACTCGAAATTGTTCAAGTTGTGGAAATTAGTGCAGGTGTAATTGAGGAGGATCGAGGTGATCGGCAAGCCGACGAGAATCGCGCCGCACACGTGCCAGGGGTACCACCGCGAGAAGAATTTGAATATCTGTTGCGTCCAGGTCGCGTGGACTAGGTTCGGGTACAACAGCTGGCGAACGCAGAGCGACACGGCTATGATCTGAATCGCGGTGGCGCAGACGAAGAATATCACGTAGTACAGCGTCGACTCGCAGAGCAGAAAAAGCGAGACCGTGACGGCAGTGTAGACCAACGCCGATATCAGAATATCGAAGTACGTGTTGAATCTCGAGGTAGCAAGAGTAGGTGGATTACCGCTGATACCTTCGCTGACCTTGTGAGCGTTCTCCCTGTACTCCTTCTCCATTTCTTTGTTCTTGAAGAAGAGGGTCAAACTCGAGAGCGGTGGCTTCACGAAGTACGACCGTTGAGAACTCACGTTGTCTTGAACGCACCTTTGCGAGGAGAAACAGAACGAATGAGAACGTGCTTTTACACACGTGAGAGAAGTTCGATTCGATTACCTGATCAATTGCAAATCGGATTGTTTTCTCAGTTTGTGAAAACATGCACCGAACGTATCCGTGACCGCCGGTGGGAACGGATAAGGCGGCACCGAAGACGACTGCTCGTGAGCAGAGTTCAACGTCGAACTAGAAGTGTAATAGCCGCTCACTCTGTGCGCCAGTAAATCTCCCTGAGCCATGCCGTTCATCAAGAACAACTGAACAAGTACGAGGAAATTAAGTAGCCAAGTACAAATGGTCGTCTGTCTTCGACGAAAGTTGTATCCGTCACCTGTTGCTGTATACTGCTACGCCTGCTGTTACTTCTGATCCCGGAATCTTTCCTACTGCACACAGAAGAGGCGCGACTGAGCGGCTCTTGACCAGACGACAATAAAGGACTAGAGGGTACAGGATTCGGATCCATTTCAATATCGTTCTGCGACGTGTTCTGCAGAACAGATGCAACTTATATATGAATGAGATATAATAGAATCTCGAACGAAAGTAACAATTTGTATCGACTTTGACCTGCCTAAATCCATTGCGATCTTCGAACGTAGGTTGCGACTCGGGTTTCGGTCGCTCGGCGATTATCGCCTTGGCCTCCTCCCTTTCCAGTGGCGTCATTTCTTCGGTGGTCCGTTGCCGTTGCAGATACTTCCACGGTTTGTTACGGGCCTTCTTCTTTCCGTAACTGGCAACGGATACCGGGCTCTTGTTCACGTTCTCCTTTTCGTCCGTAGGATCGTTGTCGCCGTTCTCAGAATCTAGAATACTCGGTAACGAGTTCGCCTTCATCCTATAGTTACTCGTATTAGTGACCATGTGGAGGTAATGGTATTTCGGTTTAGCTTGATTGTTACAAGAGGCCAAACGATGACGCGACTGCATCAGAGGCGATATACTCTTCGGGGACGAAACGTTCGTTATAAACTGATTAGCGAAATCCGATTTCCGACTTTTGATAAAATAACTCTTGATACCTGTAACGATCAATTTCTGTTATCTCATTAAATATATTCGTCTTTTACATCGTTATGTATACGACACGGTACCGTTTATTAAATCCCCTTCCTCGGTGAGATACTGATCATCGAGGAAGCTCAATGTCCTTTCGCTTAAATGGACTCTGCCCGGTTTCCCCGTGCTCTCTAATTTATTGGCCAGGGTCACGTCGTTAGACCAGACGTCGAACTTGAACCTCTTGGTACCTACGATCCCGCAGAGTACGGTTCCAGTGTGGACTCCGACCCTCATATTGACACCTTCTCTTCTCTCAACGTCGAACTGTTTTATAGCTTCTATCATAGCTATTAAAGTACGCGGTACGGTTAGAAAATGTTTCGCTTTCGCGGGGCGGCGAGAAAATAATATATGTGTACCTAGTCCCATTTCGATGCAGCACTTTGCATGATCGAGTCTCGGCTCCGGACATCCGCTCACGCAGTAATAGCAGTCTCCCAGAGTCGAGATTTTCTCGCATCCGTGGTGCTCACACAAATCATCGAATCTTTCGAAAAGATCGTTTAAAATTCCTACCAGTTCTTCCGCAGTCTTGTTAGAGCTCATTCGAGTAAACCCGACGATATCGGCGAACAGTATACTAACGTTTTCCATCGAGTGCATGTTAAACGGTCGGAACAACGAGCGAATATCTGTGTTATTGGACGGTATCGAACCTTTCTTTATCGAGTCCTCCCGCTCCCTTTCCCGTTCACTCTCTTCCATCAACCAGTCGGCGACTTTGGGCGGCATCACCGAGTGAATCATCTTTTCTTTCAGCTGTTTCTCCATCTCCAGCTGACGCCGGACCAACAACGATTGACCGACTTTCATAAAAGTGCCACGCATCCTTACAAAAGTCATTATTAAAATATGTATACCTATCAGATGTATGCAGATCTGCAGTAAGATTCTTATTCCGAGGCTCGTAGAAAAATAATTGTCGTCTTCCAAAGACGAACGAGTAGATATGTCGCTGCTTAAGAAATAGTTCGTTTCACCGTTCTCGCTGGCCAACGTGCTCTCTCCCAATATCGAACTCGCATTTTTCCCTCTTGAGTTTAAACCGTCGCCCGAGGCGTTCACGGTGGAATTAATATTAGCTATCATCGATATTATACTAGAATTGACGTTCCTCAGAACGTTTCCAGACACTCTCCCAGCCACGGCCTCCCGGCCCGACCTCGTCCCGAGTGCCAACAGTCTCGAGTCTCGAGGCATCCTTGTAAATTCGTTGTTATCGTGGATCACATTAAAAAATTGACTGTTATTGAAGCTTCTCAACGAAGAATACGTAGCTGCCGACACCCCGTTATAATCTATCTTGGCGTCGTTCAGTGTAGACGTATTCGATAAAATATTTTGACTAAAAAACTTGTCTCTTGCGGCTTTAGTACCATACAGGTAGGCGGTCAGGAATTCGAATAGGAAAGAATAGACCGCCGATATTCCCACGCAAGCGTACAGCGGCATCGGTAGCACGGTGTAGATCAACAGTAAAATCTCAGAACATAACGCAAAGTGTCCGACTAGAGTCAAACCATCTGTGTAGGGCGGTACCAGCGCGAGAAAGAGTAACGACAAGACGCACAGTGCCAACGCGACTCCCAACGCGATCGGCAACACATAGTTTTTGTAGTGGTCCGTGTGCGTCAGATACAAGACCGCAGAGACGGTCGCTCCGACGACAGCGAAGACCGCTGCTACGGCTGGCCACGTGGTCGTATCGTGTTCAGCTCCGATTACAACGAAATACGTCGACCACGACAGAGAGACCAACAAGATGTATGTCAGGGCATATCTGAAATCATTTTCAACGTTCACTACACGGTCGAGCGGACGTGACGACGTTTTGTATACCGGAATCTTAATCTAATTTGTGGAAAGGCACTTCTTTTAAACTGTTCTTCGAGTATCTCCGAATCGAATCTGGGATTCCACCAAGATCTCGGTGCCGCGCGCTCGAACGGCACCGGAAGGCTGATCCCGCAACATCCCAGTCCTTGTCCACTGTGTGCCAAATACGTTTGTATATACGGAGCTAAGGATATATGTATCTCGTCTACGGCGTCCTCGCTGTCGTCCTTGGCTCTCGTGAAACTGACGGACGAGCTTCGTTTTCTATTTAAGGGGGGAGTCATAGTCGACGTTTGAATTGAACTCTAAAACAGAAAATAATAAATCATTTTATTCACGGCTTACCTATATAACAACCACTTTATTCCCTCAAAAGCGGGACAAAAGTGGCTCTTTTCTCACGAATATACTTTATCCCTCGCTTCGCTCGGGCAACCACAACCACCCACGGGAATAATCAACGACTTTACTCCCTTGGTGCATAATTTACTATATTATCGAAGTATCGGTTTCCGTTACAATGCATAGGTACATAGAGAAGGATGAGCGCAATGTCTTACATTACATACGTGATACAATTACAATTCGAGTAATTCAATTCGAGCGCCTTACAAACTTTCCGACGACAATCATGTTTCGAAATCTATCATTGTCATTAATTTCTACAAACGACGCAGTCGACGTAATAGGTTTCTATTCGATTATTGAGAAGGTGGTTATAAGAGAACANGACAAAAGTGGCTCTTTTCTCACGCATATACTTTATCCCTCGCTTCGCTCGGGCAGCCACAACCACCCACGGGAATAATCGACGACTTTACTCCCTTGGTGCATAATTTACTATATTATCGAAGTATCGGTTTCCGTTACAATGCATAGGTACATAGAGAAGGATGAGCGCAATGTCTTACATTACATACGTGATACAATTACAATTCGAGTAATTCAATTCGAGCGCCTTACAAACTTTCCGACGACAATCATGTTTCGAAATCTATCATTGTCATTAATTTCTACAAACGACGCAGTCGACGTAATAGGTTTCTATTCGATTATTGAGAAGGTGGTTATAAGAGAACATTTATTTGAAATGACAGCACGTTATTTTAACTCGGTGAGTATACTCGGTGAGACAACGTGACGATGAGTACGAGGTAGGTAGTATGACGACGCTACGAGTCGAGAAACTTACGGCCAAATTAATTCACCCCGATCGCTGGCGAAATCGCCACAAAACTCGAGAAAATCATCCTCCCCGCTGACATCGGAGATTCTTCCTAAAATCAGCTTGCTTCGAAAAATATCATTTTGCTTTCCGTTCCGTTCGAGTGCGGTCCTCTCTGCGTCAGCGAGGAAACGTTTACGTTACATATATTACCGAAAATTCCGACCCGGGCTCGCTGCGATCGTTTTGTTATTAAAAATTATCGTTTAAACGTCTCCAATTTTCTCGTCTGTAATGCACTATAGCCATCTTGAAGGTAAAGGTGTGTGAATCGACAGCTCTCTGGACAGGGAAGTGTGTGTGTGTGTGTGTGTGTGAATACACGTTGGACTCGAGTTGATGATTCTCAAGTATATCGCCACGACAATTATCTCCGATCTATTCTAATTTCCAATAATTTTGTAACGATCATTGATCGCAGTGTTACACGTAGCTTCTGCGTGACGAGAAATTACTAATTATCTTGGAATTCCTGCTGTTAAATCTTCCTTGGAAGCAAGGTTTACAGACTGCGAGCAGAGCACCAGCTTGAAGTAGACCGTGGTTGAATTGGTTCGGTCCAGTCGATTTGCCACTGCGTCTAAGAAGGAAAATCGGAAAAATGTCGAAGAGGAATCAAGGGGACGAATATAGAAAAGGTTTTATTCATTTTATATATAATCGTATCGGGTCGCATTAGGTAAACAGTTTAAATAAAGGGATTTACTTGGCGTTTTACCAAAGATTCGACAGTGACTCTGTGCCCGATTTGTTTTCGTTATTGATTTCACGACTACTCTTTGATCAGGGATAAGTGAAATCGTAAAACGTATCGTTCAGAGAAAATTGTTCGTAACGAAACGCCGAATACTCGTATCATGTTTCACCGTCTAAAGCTAATGCCTCTTACTTTTCATGTGCCATTTTCGGGTACACGTATCCTACGACCATGTGCCAAAGGATGTATCACGGTTGTAAAAACGGAATGAATGTTAAACCTTATGTAATAAAATTATCAAGTAAATATACGTCGCACATTCAACAGTATTATTTGTTATACGTAACGTTAGGACGTGTACACGTTACACGAACACTCGTTTCTTCACCGTTCTCGTTCGCTTCGCTTTCGCCGATGATTTACCTGGAAATCGTACGATTTAGAAATCTGAAGAAACTTGTGCTAAGCATGTCGCTTAAATATTTCCGGTTAAAAGAAACAATGTTGTTTAACTTGATCTGAACTTTGCCAGTGTTTGACGTTGTCAGGGTCAAGTGTCTACAGAGCAGAGGACTCGAGGGGCGACAGCAACAGGGGAAGGGATCGTTCGCCGCTCAGATCGGACGACCGTTGCGAAGCCGATGATTACAGTCAGACCGACGGAAAGAAACAGAAGTTGGCTTTTGGATTCGGGAAGAAAAGTGGGGCCGAACAGAAAAAGGGCATCCAGATAAAGTTAGGCTCGACATCGGTAAATACAATTGTATTTGTTGAAACGTTCGCCTGTACGATTTTTCATCTGAAAGTTGTATTTCAGAAACCAACGGTAAAAGCGACGCCTGTTCAGAGGCCGACGGTGGCGTCCGTGTTTAATGCAGATGAAGACGAGGAACCCGAGGAGATGCCGGCAGAGGCGAGGATGAGAATGAGAAATATCGGGAGAGAAACGCCGACTTCGGCCGGGCCGAATTCGTTCGGTAAAACGAAGCAAGGGTTTTGCGACTCGAAAAAAATATTCGAGAAGACGCTGAAGAAAGCGATGGAAGAAGCGAATAAATGATTTCTTCCTTAATGTATTCGGAAATTACTGTTAACTGTATATTAATTTTATGAGAAGAGAAATGCGACAACACTGCGGGATTCTTGCTACACTTACACGTAAAATATTTTTATCGATTTCTTCTTCGTCTCAATGGTAAAAATTAGATGATCAAATCTTCGTATATCTAAATGCCGCAACTTCAAAACGAAATAATTAGCTATTTCGTTTAGTGTTAGCCGATGTTAAGACTGCACATGACGTGTACTACTTTCTTTGTGAATCACAACAAGTAAAATCATATGATCTATACTTTTACATTGTTCATTACCAGTATATTCATTTTTCAGTCGTGCGACAATGAGTGAAAAGTAACTTCCTTAGGAACCTTAGAACAGTTATAAAATAATTTAACTTGTAACTTGTAGAATAAATAATATAAAACGATAGATATTTTGTAATTTTTTTTATTTTATTTCAGTTACATAGTAAACTATTTCCTGTTTTGTTGGCCCTGGCGAAGATCCTGCACAAAACGTGTTCGAGTTCAGATTACATTCACAAAGTATGATCACGTTCGAATAATTGGCGTTAAGTCATTTTAATAGTTACCCTCGGGAAATTGCGGACTGGCGGCGTTCTGATACGACGGTTCGCTTTGGATCTGTTGCGAACGACTTTCGAGTGAATGGCGCAAGAGACACAGTAGTGCAACTTGGCATACAATTTCGGCAGTTGATACGCCGAGTAGAAACTGGCCTCGGTGATATCTCTGACGGCGGCAGCTTCTACGATGTTACGAATGACGAACTTCTTGATCGCCTTGTCTTTTGGTACGCATCGCGCGCAATTAGTACAACGGACTGGGTTCACGTGACCACGGCCGTGCTTGGCACGTCCTCCGTTTCTGCGCTTGCAAGTCTGGAAGTAAAAAAAAAAAACGAACATGTTAATAACAATGACACGAAAGAGAGCGAATCGTACAGACCACCGGGTCATTACAAATGAAAACTTTAGGAACATGTAAAAGATCCGAGATCAATCAAAAACAAAACAATCACGTTTTAACGCATATTCGGTTTGTTGCTATATTTTAGAATCGTAACAACTTGTGCGAAAACCGATTTTTCGGACATATGACAAGCACATGGCGATCACTCCACGGTTAGATATCAACCAACTACGACACTGATAGTATTAATATCATTTATAGTTTCATTTCGCTTCGGCTTTGAACTAACTTTGTGCGCGACGAATTATATAGCTCACAATACGGTAAAGTAAAGTAAATATTATAGAATAAATAAAACAGTTACCATTTTGTCTCGTTAGCTACTGGAGAAAGACTCGGAAAGATCGGAGCAAATCGGAGACAACGCTTACTCGAGTGAAGTTGCCGAGTCAATTGAGCGTACTTCCGTCACCTTCCGTTTCAACCTGATCACTAGATCGTCATCCTGCATTTGAATCTTATATTTATTCTGTTCGCGCGTTTGCCGTTTTGATTAGTTTAATATTATTTACTTGTGCAATAATGGACAACAAATATAAGTATTTGAATTAAGAAGAAGCTGCTACATCAATCTGTATAATATTTTAGTACTATATACTCGCATACGCATTCGTTACGGACATAAAAGAAGATTATTTTGAGGGTAAAAGCACCGAAAAGGAAGTGTAAACTGTTCGTATATATTCCAACAGACATTAAGTACAATAAATTAATGTAAATAATTGAAAACAATGTATTTTATAAGCGTTAACTGGTGATTTCTTCGTGTATATATATACGTTGTCTTATTCGTAGAATGCATAGATATAGACGTTTCTTATTGGCTACGGAAACAGATGATAAAACAAGCGGGCATTCGCCACACGCAGTATCGTATATTAAAACCATTTATGAAAAAACTATTCGCAGCAGGATCGTGAAAATAGATAGAATAACACCTTCGTTTAAAACTGCTATATGTTTCTGCATTGAACCAGAAAGAATTGGTTGGAAAAGAATAATGTGACGTCAAGAGAAGTCGCGTGATCGTTCTCGAGGCTACGGAGTGGTCAGAGGTATCTCATGTAACAGTGGTGTTTGCCAAAAACCCGACGCGAATCGGTGAGCAAATTTTTATCTCGACGAACCGAGAGCATCCACGCGATTCCTCTTGTTCCGAAATAAATCCTAATTGTACATCCGTACGGAACCGTTGAACAAAAGATTCCTCTCGTGGAAATCTGAACTCGCTCGTCGATCGCCTTCGCGGCCGAGGACGGAGCCACGCGATGAGAGTTACTGGCAGAAAGATTTCCCCGCGACCGCACCGCGATCCTCCGTATGTAATAATAATCGCTGTAAGATCCGTGGTTAGTGCGCACCGCGGCGTGTACTAAAGTTCAGGTCCTTTCGGGAGGCAGTGGATGCGCGTTGCTCGTTTCATTCTCCTCGTTCTCAGCCCCATCGGACAAAAAACGTGTGACTCTTGACCCGGGACTCGGCTTCGCACGGTAATTTCACGTACTTTTCTCCGTTCGCGGTGTTCTATAATGCTGAATTCAATCTGTACACTGCTGTGACATTTCCGTAAATATGAATTATAGAATGGAACGACAGTGACAGTGAGACACTCGAACGAATTTTTCATACGTGTTTAATGAGTGCCACGTACACGATCGAACCGAAGTTTGAGTGCATTACTTTTTTGTTATAAATAAGGATCAGTGAGAGGAGCGGTACCGAAGGAACGTTTAAGCTACCGTGCTACCGTAGGATGACCGATCCGAAAATCGAGATGCATTACACGCCACCGAGCTCGGATACCATTCAAACAAAACCTTTTCCTATTCGTGGTAAGACAAATTTCCAAGTTTCTTTCTATGTAGACTTAGAAGTCTTCCGTCACTACTTCTTACAGTATTCCTTAAATTCCGAATTCGACAGATTTTTGTCGAATTGAACAATGCATTCTATTGGAAATGGTCATTTTTTTACCCTACTACATATGTCATTTTCGTTCACGTGCTTCGATGCATCGTACCATTACGATCCAGGAACATAACCTGACAGTGGTAGGCCGCGTGCAACACGTTCATTTGAATGATACGCATATGCATATAGATATATTAGAGAACAGAGAATTGCATTGAACTGACTGAACTTTATGGTGACGCGAAGCTAATTGAAATCGTTACTGAACACCGTCTTGATCTCGATCACGATATTTGCATATTATAATTTTCATCGTTCTGGAAACGAGAACAGAATTATCATCGTCTGCATAGTTCTCGGGAACTTAATTCTATTGTAACACACTGTTTTACGTAAATGTATCTAAGAGCGTAAGGTGAGTTTGTAGGATTTCCAAGGAAGATTGATCTTTCAGACAGCTGTCAACTGTCGCGAACTGCATAAAAAAAAAGCTTAGAGGATCGCCCGAGCTGTCTTCAGGTTAAATTGACTTCGTCTTGAGCATGGTCTTGAGATAGAATGCAGATGTTACGATGTTCGTACAAATACAAATTCTTAAAGAAAACAACAAACACAGAACATTCCTCGACGGGAGCTTGTTTGCTCTCGGTTGTACCTTGGTCTTTGGTCGATTATTAAAAACGGCAGAGAGCGATAAAACTAATCTCGGAAGATTGGACGAAAGAAAAGAAGTGGTGGCAGTCGTCTATTCGTATTTGTCAAGCCACACGAGATTGTTTCGTAAAGACAGATAACAAGATGTTTACGTCGGCGAGTGTGTCTGTCTTGCCAGAAGAATCCCACGAAGAGGGTCTCGTTCGGAAAGCATCGATTCCCATTATCTTATTTGCCAGTTCAATTCGTCTGTATTTTATGCCAGGTCGCGTTAATAGTACAGACTCGGAATTGCGTAAATTCCTTTGGACAGCTAGTAGTTTATTCTCGATCCGCCAATAAATTTAATGCCTGTCGAGAGTGCGTCGCGTGACCGAATATACCGATTCGATTCTTAGATTAGCCGCAGTTATCGCCAATTGACAGTTACTTATTTCGAGGGTATTGCTGGATAATAAGTATATATAACAATCAGGCGGCGATAATTACTATCCCGTGTTCACGGCGCGCCCGTCCGAAGGACGGTGCACGTGCCCGCTATCGGTGTTCCAGGAAAACCAATAAAAAGATAAATGAAAAAAGTGTATCTACGTGTAGTATGTAACGCAAAGATAAATCAGAGACGTGACTCATGCACGCACTAGACGGCTTACTAAGCTTGTTTGTAAAAACCGGTTGCCGTGCGCTAATAGATAAAAATTAAGCCGTATCGCGTACCAATAATTATGGTCAATAAAGCCAATTTCCCGCTTAACGCCACCCCGACCTCGCAAACGAATACCCAGAAAGATCAATCGATCGATACTCGAATGAATCAGATTCGAATAGTAAGAAGAATCGAAAGAAGCGTATGTGTTCCACCACTCATTTTTAATATAATATTTGTCTGTTTCAGGCGAACGTGCCAATTTCGTGAACAAGCCCCATGTGATCGCTATGGTGGGCCTGCCGGCCCGAGGTAAAACATATATCTCGAAAAAGCTCTGCAGATACCTGAATTGGATCGGCATAAACACGAAGGTATTCAACTTGGGCGAATACAGACGGCACGCAACCACCGCGTATCAGTGCCACGAATTTTTCCGTCCCGATAATATTAAGGCGATGGCGATACGCACCCAGTGCGCGATGGACGCCCTGAACGACGTTTGCCAATGGTTGGAGAGCGGCGACGGCGAAGTAGCCGTGTTCGACGCCACTAATTCGACGATCGAAAGGCGTCAGCTGATCAAGGACATCGTCGTCGCCAAGATGGGCTTCAAGCTGTTCTTCGTCGAGTCCGTCTGTAACGACCCAGAGATCGTCGAACAGAATATTATGGAAGTACGTTTCATCGAGTCTGTCCGAGATCCGTAAGAATCCGTCCTGGCGTCGAGTTGAAAATTATTCTGTTGATTCAGGTAAAGGTGAGCAGTCCCGATTACGCGAACATGAACAAAGAAGAAGTGTTGGCCGACTTCATGTTGAGAATCGAGCACTATCAAGAAAAGTATCAACCGTTGGACGAGAATCAAGAAAGCGATCTTTCCTTTATGAAGATTTACAACACTGGCGAGAAAGTGCTGGTTCACAAGCACGAGGGTCACATACAAAGTAGGATAGTTTATTACCTTATGAACATCCATATAGTGCCACGTACGATCTATTTAACTAGGCATGGCGAGAGCGTGATGAACCTCGAAGGTAAGATAGGCGGAGACTCAGAGTTGAGCGAAAGAGGCTGGGAATATGCCAAAGCATTAGCGAGCTTCATCACTAGTCAGGATATTCAGGTAGGAGTTCTCTGTCGTTTACAAAGAACACGAGTTTCCTGTTGAACGGGGAAAGAGGCAAACGATTTGTTGCGATTGTAGGGATTGAGAGTATGGACTAGCTGGCTGAAGAGGACCATACAGACAGCGAGCGATGTGAATGCGCCTCAAGAGAGGTGGAAGGCTTTAAACGAAATTGACGCGGTAAGCCGTGAGAGAGGAGGCGCGATTACTTTCGGTTGAAGTAGAGAGTGAAGTAGGTTTATACGTTGCGCGTGTACAGGGTATCTGCGAGGAAATGACTTACGAGGAAATCGCGGACAAGTATCCGACCGATTTCGCTGCTAGAGATCAAAATAAATTCTCGTATCGTTATCCGAGAGGGGAAAGTTACGAAGACTTGGTCGCGCGTTTGGAGCCTGTGATAATGGAGCTGGAACGGCAGGGGAACGTTTTGGTCGTCAGCCACCAAGCCGTCCTACGATGCCTACTCGCTTACTTCTTAGACAAAAGCGCAGGTGACACATTTTAATATTTCATCGATACCAATATTTTGCTAACGATAACCGACTCGTTGCCATCGCGTGTTTGCGTCGCGAATACCGTGATAATGTTGAAATTGTTTGATGCACGTATAACATATCCGAACGGGTAACATAGAGACCCCGGAGTTGCGTAACTGTCGGCCTTCGACGTATCGACACAAAATAAGAAAACAGATATATGCGTGGAAAGTGAGATATCGGGAACGGCGTAGTTGTAGTTACACGTGCGACGGAAGTTCAAGATCCGTTCTTGTTTACATAACTTTATTTGCGCGCAGTTTATTGAACTTGATTAGCGTGACTTGTCCTAGAATCGAATCGTCGCAAGGAATGGAACGACGATTTTCGTTTTTAGTCTTGGCTCATTTTGTTCCAGATGAATTACCGTACTTGCAAGTGCCACTACACACTATTATTAAACTAACGCCCGTCGCCTATGGCTGCAAAGTGGAGCATGTACGATTACCAATCGACGCAGTGGACACGCACCGAGCAAAACCAAAGGTAGAGATGATCAAAATTGAGCAGTAGTGTGTAGTTATTCTTCTCTCCCTCTGTAAATACATCCTCCTCGCTAAATAGAAATGAAAGAGAGAAAGAACGACGAAATAATAAGAGAATCAATAGAAACACTCCTAATCTTGCTCCTAATCTTAATAAAATACCCGAGTCCCTTACGATACTTGTGTTTTAATGTTCCCAGAATGCCTGACTATTAGTGGATTGGGACTACTTTCGTATCTAATCTTGATTTAATGTATCCTATAAAAAGTTATCCAATCTCAAGCTTTGTACACTAAAAATTACGTCGCATGCATTTATTTACTAAAAGGAGAAAGTTGAGACGTCGTACACGCACGTACTTACTACTATATTGTAATCACAACGGTTTTGTGTAACTGTGTACGAAAGTAAATGTGTTATCTCGAGAAGAATTTCAATGTTAGGCTTGGTAGCAATGCAGGGACATTGTGTGTACATGCTAATTTAAAAGGATATGATCATGATCGTCGTGTAACGCACGTAAGATTTGTCTTTGTGAATAGATCGTTCGGTGAATCGTGTAAAAAAAAAATGAACGTTGATCGTCGTAGTGAATAAGAATCTGTGGACGTACAAAGTAAACTATTTTGTTTGTATTTGTGTGGTTGTAATCGGGATATGCGCATAAATGTCTCTAGCGGTACAACGTGACCACCAGAGTTTGACATTAAAGTATGCTAATTCGTTAAATGTGTATGTTAATTATTTATTTATTTTTTTTTTAATTTCTATTCACTCTTTTAGATGTAGCAAAGGTGTAGCTTTCGCTTACTATTGTATATTACTGTTGCGGACCATTATGTAAACGATGTAACGGTCCTTATGAAACTCGTTTCAGATCTGCGGATATCTAGAGGAACGATTCCGAAGGAAAGGAAAATTACCTCGCACGTGATAACAACGAGGTCGTAGCCCGACAGAGCTAATTCTTATGGTTGTTACGAGGTGCTGAAGACACGCATTCTTTCGGCAGCTGGCTGCCTTTGCACGTCCGACCCAAAACGCATCCCGTTTAACTTCCTAACTCGAAACAATTTAGACGAAAATATAACAACATCCGTTGCTATTCCTACGTAACCAAGTTATATATATATATGACCAAAGGATTCCTTTCTTTTTCATTTTCCNAGGTCGTAGCCCGACAGAGCTAATTCTTATGGTTGTTACGAGGTGCTGACGACACGCATTCTTTCGGCAGCTGGCTGCCTTTGCACGTCCGACCCAAAGCGCATCCCGTTTAACTTCCTAACTCGAAACAATTTAGACGAAAATATAACAACATCCGTTGCTATTCCTACGTAACCAAGTTATATATATATACGACCAAAGGACTCCTTTCTTTTTCATTTTCCAACGATACACACCCGTGTGTTAAGGTAGCGTGACAGTGCATTCATCGAAACCCGCAACTATTCGGATAGAGACCGATGTTTCGTGTAATCACGAGCGAGGCTCTATTATACTCGAGCGGACATGTAACCACTTATGTAAATCTATCACGATTCAAACAATCTTTCGAATAATCCAATCTTTCGAGTCTGTATTCCGTTTCCATTCTACTCCAACAAGCCGAACTGGTCAAATGGAATATATTGTTCACCTCGTTAGCATATGAATTTCAATTTCATCGATTACTACCTATACAATCATCGATGAAAAGGAAGTCGTGTACTCTGAGGTGCACAGTGATTGTATAACAATGTTTTGTGTATTTTATAGAAATGTTCCATCGACACTTTATCCCGGCAATTGTCGACTTATCAATCCACGTTCCATTCACCCGAAAATGTTTGTGATAATAGGCAAATGCCGAGAATCACGTTATGTATTTACAAATTTATAATTTTACATAGCTGATCTAGCTGTCGGTATGAGGAAATGGATCGCAAAATATTTTTGTCAACACGGATAACGGAACTGTGTGGAAGATGGAGGATTTTTTGAATTATAATTTATTTCAAGATAAAAAGTATGTAAATATTTTTTTAATGCCTATCGCGATAAAGAAATACATTTACTGAAGAAAACCATCGTTGTTCATTGCTGTATCTCCTTCGTGTCTCTCCTAATGCAAGCATTAATTTCAGCCTCCCAATTGTTCTAATTTCATATAAAATATTTAAAGCATTTTGCCTAAATACAGAAGTGTAACTTTAAATTTCAATCATAAGCGCAATCGTCCTGACGCGCGACGCGTATTGTTCAGACTTGAAATTTTAATTATATCGATCATACTCGTTAACATATCTTAATGAAACTTCGGGAACACTTAGAGAGGCTCTTTTTGAACATGTCTCTATAGTTTTGTCAAAATCGGTACGTCAAAAGCCGAGATATTTGCATTTTTTTCTAAATCGTCTCGTTGTGCCCTGTATTTGAACGTGTGGCACCATCTAGCGGATGAAGTCGCGAACTAACCGTTCTAGATTTACGAAGTGAAATGTCTGGAATTGTGGGCATCGCCCCTCTTCCCCTTGCACTCGCTCCAACTGAGCGTGCGCCGCGCCGGTACGAGCTGGCACGAACCGTGCCGAACTAAGCCGAAGCTTCGAATAACTCATCGAAAAAGTTCAAAATTTTCGCCGTACCGATAGCTGTCGCGCTCATTTTATACGTTCCACTACTGTCTGATTCGTCTGTAAAAAAATTATACAGTTGTCTTACTATAAATTTATATGTTAAACTTTAAATTACATTGCATTACATGATAT
>SMSR01015602.1:164030-217528 GCA_019453355.1 Ceratina japonica | reverse complement strand
AATTCAGGGCACAACGAGACGATTTAGAAAAAAATGCAAATATCTCGGCTTTTGACGTACCGATTTTGACAAAACTATAGAGGCATGTTCAAAAAGGGCCTCTCTAAATGCCCCCGATGTTTCATTAAGATATGTTAACGAGTATGATTGATATAATTAAAATTCTAAATCGGGACGGGAATGAAACTTGTCATGAAAATTATCTGTTTTTTCTTCGTAATCCAGAACGCTTAGTTCGCAACTTGATTCCGCTAGATGGTGCCACGTTCGAATATCAGACTTCTGCAAGAGTTCTGCGCATAAGTCATATTCTAACCTGACATCCTTCAAATCCTTGTTTTTATTTGTTAATCTTTGTTTTCAAACTACATAACATAATGATCAAACGTAATTAATTATGATGATGGCTACAACGAATGAATTTGGCCCTGATTCTGGTGGTAGAGTTAAGGTAAATTTCTTCTAAAAACAGCGGTTCTAAATTTTCAACCTAAAAATGCCTAAACAATCGAACGTAGTAATAACAATTGTATCAATAAATGAAGTTCACAAAGTTGAGGAACAAGTGAAGAACAATGATCGAAACTTTGAAACTTCTTTTCCACAGGGAGTTACTATTATAAAACCGATAGTGTACGGTAACGTTGCTCGTTATTTTGGTAAAAAACGGGAAGAAGATGGTCATACGCATCAGTGGACGGTCTACGTTAAACCGTATCACAATGAAGACATGTCGACATATGTAAAAAAAGTTCATTTCAAGTTACACGAAAGTTACAACAATCCTAATCGTATTATAACTAAGCCCCCGTACGAGCTCACGGAGACTGGTTGGGGAGAATTTGAAATTGTCATTAAAATCTACTTTCACGATCCTAATGAACGACCTGTAAGTACATTTATTGTATTCATTAGAATTTGACGGGGAGAATTGCATCTATAGAAATGCATCTGCTAAAGTAGTACTGTAAAAATGTGCAACCTGATGAGAATTAGTTGTCTTGCATAGGTAACTATATATCACATATTAAAACTGTTTCAAACGACGCCGGAAATACAATTGGGCAAAAAGAGTTTAGTGTCCGAGTTCTATGAGGAGATAGTATTCCAAGATCCAACAGCTTTGATGCAACATTTATTAAATTCCAGCAGACCTATAACTCTTGGCACTTGGCGTCATAATACAGATTGTACGTAGCATTTTCATTTGATTCCATTAAAATTTGTTGCCATTATTACAACATTTCGACATTTGTCGTGCAGTTGAGGCCAAGAAAGAGTCTACGATGAAAACGATAATCGAGGCAAGAAATAAGATTAGATTGGAGGTAATGGATCTGAAGGAAAAACTGACATTAGCAAAAGAAACGATTGCCAAGTTCAAGGAGGAAATTGCCAAGATATCGAAAACTGGTGGAAACCTATCTGTCACGTAGTTAAAACCCTAATAAATTTTTCTACACGATTTTTACAAACTAATATGATAAGATATGATGAGCAAAATGTACATAGTTTTTATGTGGAATAAGTGTAAAATAAGTGAAGCAAAAATAAATGTATATATTACGTAAGAGACATGAAGCGTTTCTTTCGTCTTGCATGCATCATTGTAAGCTTACTTGTTTCGTTTTAGTCTGATGCAATACACAAGAAAATCCAACTATTGTATTGCGAGACAAAACACTGTAGATTTCTTAGATCACTGTGTAACATTAATGAAAATTCTTACGTTCCTCGAATTGAGTAAGTAACCACGACATACACGTGGCACGAACGAGAGCTCCAAGTAAATCGAAATGCATGTAAACTACGATTTTAATTGAACACTAAAATGATCGTGTAATCATCGGCCAGATTTTCTCAGCTGTTGAGCAATTCACGACCTTGAAACGTCAAGTTGCATTTGTTAATACTTAAAAGTTATCTCGGCTCTTACAAGGTCCGGGAGATAATAAAGTTGGGTGATGTTGAAAGAGAGCATTAGTACGTCGGCGGTCCCGCGAGACACTAGAGCAGCCGCGTTTAAATCAGTTTTCGCGGACGGATATTTATTCTCGTGCACGGGAAATGACCACAGTGCCGAGCGCAAGTGCCAGCAAACCGTGAGCGTTTTGATACTTGATCACGCGTTTCTCTGAACGGGCCGTAGTCCCTGTCCGCATTCTAACTGTGATATCGTGCAATACGTATACCCCACGCACGCATTGTGATAGTTACGCAACAACTATTCGCCGTGTCTTCAACCGGCCGGTCAATTACGACTTGCACATTACGCTAAACGCATTTAGTCGCGAGTACGCATTCGGTGCTCCGCAAGTAATACCTCCGATTCTTCAATCGTTCAATGTCACGTGATTTATAATGTTTGATAATCGTTATTTTATATCCTAGTTATGAATAATTTCAACTGGTCAGTGATGATTTATGTACATGGATTGAACTAATCAGTTCTTCGTTTCACTACCCACCCCGTGTTTCATTGTTTGTTTAGCCCGTAACTTTACTTTAACTCTGGTAAGACTTTTACTAGCGCTAATTGTTTTTAAATTCCGTTTGCTTTATTGTTACTAAAAATTGTAACTACACAGAATGCATATTGCGCATAGAATAGTGTTTTGTTCTATTGATCCGAAAAGTAGTTGCTCCATTTCCCTTAGCATTGTTTATCTCCAGCATTGATTGATTGCGTGCATATATACTCGATACTAAAATATACGATTATACGCATTTCATCACGATGTTTAGACGATATACTTTGCATAATTTTCAAGTGGCACTTCGCGTAGTGCCATACGTAAACCGATAGATACCGATATACAAATCAATTTCACGCTAGATATCTCGCGAAACACTTGCGGAAACTGATGAGAGCGCAGTTGAACCGAAACATATTATGCTAGTACAAATCGCATCATCCGCTTCTTCGCGCGCAGTTATAAATCTATTGCACTCGCATTTTAAAATGCCAATGAGATAATTTTCATTGAAGAATGAAGCTTAAGGAAATTTCGATTTAGCGATCCATGATTATTACATGATTCTTTATTTCTCTTCCACCTTAGTCCGGGTATCGAATTTGTTATCGGAGCGTTAGCAGCTGTGGGAGCGGGATTTTTCACAAATCCTATTGACGTGGTGAAAGTTCGTTTACAATTACAAGGTGAGCTCGAAGCGAGGCACGCGTACAAAAGGATATATAAGAACACTCTCCACGCGGCCTACTTAATCGCGAAGCACGAAGGTGTCCTCGCGTTGCAAGCCGGCATCGTACCGGCCCTGTATTTTCAACTAGTGCTCAACGGAATACGTTTGGGCGTCTATAATACGGCGAAGAAGTACGATCTTATTACTAACGCCAAAGGGAATACCGATATCCTGAAGACCGTCGCGGTGACCGGTACAGCCGGCTGCATCGGAGCCGTTATAGGCAGTCCGTTTTACATGGTAAATCCTACTCGCTACTTCGTATATCGTCCCATATAGAATAAGTTTACAAAATGAGCAACTCGAGCCTCTTTGAACCGTCATCCCTGACGTGTGACGATAGGTAAAAACGCAATTGCAAGCACAATCGGCACAATCTATAGCTGTTGGTCATCAGCACAATTATCCTGGTACCTGGTACGCGTTCAAGTCTTTATGGAAGGAAGGTGGTGTGTTCGCTTTGTATCGCGGCTGGTACGCTAACATACCGCGGCTCTTCGTTGGATCCGCGACACAACTGACTGCCTTCGGTATGGCTACAGACTGGTTACGCTCGTTACAAGTAAGTGTTCGAAGTGAGTATTGTAAAAAATGTAACAATATTTTAATCGTATTTCTATCTTTCCTTAAAGATATGTACGAATCAACCGATATTATTGACATTCTTGGCTTCCGCGATGGGCGGAAGTTGCGTGGCGTTCACCATGCAACCGTTCGACGTTCTGGCAACGAGGCTGTATAATCAACGTAAGCAACGATATGATTCATTCAATTCCAAATTTAGCCAACTTGAATTAGCCTGATTCTGAACGTTCACAAATACAGGAACAGACGTGAGCGGAAAAGGTACATTGTACAACGGGCTATTGGACGCGTTAATTAAAATATTCCGGACAGAAGGACTGACCGGTTTCTACAAAGGGATTTTCCCAACGTGGATGAGAATAGCACCGCACACCGTTTTGTGTTTAGTATTCTATGAAAAGTTAGATGAATTGTATAATACGGTCCGAAAATAAACGGAGTTGATGGGATGTGCAGGAATTAAAAATTTGATCACTTTTAGACTTATAATATAGTATGAAAGAATAAATTAATTTCTTACAAGGGCAGTGAAAGGTTTCTCGATTCACTAACAGTCGAATACGAGAAACCATGATATCAGTTCATATGGAACTTAATATTGAAACAATGCCCCGACGTCATGAATTAAAACAACGTGTTAAAAATATATATATATAGACTGAACGTAAAATTTTCTTCAGAAAGCACAAGCCTTTCACAGTATGTAATTAATCCGAAATTATTTCCGTGATGCAATTCGAACTAACAAGTGTATAAACTTGAACTGGACGACTAACTTAATTCCTAACTTTCGAGTCGTATAAAAGTCCTATACTTAAATAACTCCCTAATTAAATCTTTATACAAGGCCTGTATTGAAAATGTTAAAAATTTACCTAATCATAAAAAAGTAGCAAATTGCGAGATCTTCGAAGTACTGGTCCCTAGTTTTAGGCCGCGTTCGTATAGGAGTGTGCACAGTTCGGTCTAGATCTGAATCCTTGACTTATCGATGCCATCACGTCCATCGTATCTTTTCCTCTAGTCTCCGGTAAGTATATCCTAATGAGACAAACGTTTTCATATTAAATGTCGTATCCCACGTGCCGTATATTGTCGCTTCGCTTCTCGCTACGTACCTAACGATTTGCGCCAGCAAGAACAGGGCAACGGCGAATATTAAGAAGGTATAAGGTCCCATTAAATGTTCCAATGTCGGGAATAACATGCCTACTAGAAAATTTCCACCCCAATTGAAAACGCTACCAAGCGCCATCGCCGCCGGCCTGGGGCCGACATCGAACAACTCGGATCCAATAAAGTACGGTATTGGCCCGAGACCGATTCCATAAAATGTCACGTAAGCCAGTATAGTCACCGTGCAGATTATTGGCACGGACGACGACAGATGCTGGAAAGATACAAATACCTTGTAAATCCTTGATCAGGGTTTTCGAATGATCCTACGAGCGAAATAATCAATACATACAGACAGTTTTATAGAGGCGCATAGAATTATCAGACATCCGAGGCATAAGTAAATACTGGTGAGTAGAACGCCTCTTCTGTTCAAAGATAACATCATTGGTACTGAAGCAAGAGCCATGGCGATGTTCGCTGCGCCGGTTCCGAGAGTCGCGTACTGTGCGCCGGTGATGCCGAGCCCGGCGTCGACGAAGATGGAATTCGAATAGTAAAAGACAACGTTTATACCGCTCATTTGCTGTCCAAACTGTATCATGCAAACTAAGAACACGGGAAGCTTAAGACCCGGATCTTTCAAAATGCGTCTGATAGTCCAAGGCTCGGCCGTTGTTTTCATTTCTACTTCTTGTTGCAAGCTGGAAATCTCCACTTGCAAGAGCATCACGTCCATATTGCGTATCCTACTGAGTTCTGGAAAACGTAAATATAAGTTTAACCACTACTGCAAACATACCAATCATTGCCAATTATCTACTGACCGTCCAAGGCTTTTTGTCTCTGGTCCTTGATTATGAACAAATATTTCGGACTCTCGGGCAAAACGATGCTCGTAAGAACTAAGGCGTACACGCATAACGGTGCGAATGCGCCGAGCATGTAATGCCAAGAGTTTTCAGTGCCTAGGACGGTGTTAAGTCCAGCGATTTGTCCTAGAAACACTCCACATGTGAGTCCCAATTGGCATAAGACACCGACCGCGCCTCTGAGTCTCAACGGCGCAATTTCTGCCATGTACATTGGTACTATACACGTTGCGAAACCTCCAGACAAACCTGAATAAAAAAATTTTGCATAGTACGAAATTCGATATGTTAAACGAATGATATGTAAGCTCTTTGAAACTCACCAGACAGTAATCGGCCTGCTAACAGTAGTTCAATGGAGTTTAATTTGCGTACTAAGAAGAACATTCCAGCTCCCATAAGTCCGAATATGTTTCCAACACACAGTCCTCCTTTCCTCCCGTACTTGTCTGCTACCCAACTCGCAAGAAACGAGCCAACTGCACCGCCGATGAGGAAAATCGAAACGACGGTAGACCAAATTATTTTCAACCCATTTTCAGAAACGTCCACTCCGTATCTTTCCTTAACGCTTACATTACAAAATCCTTCTACCAGCTACGAATAAACGGAAACAGATTAGGGTCGCGAGAATTCTTGTGAAACGAGAGTTTTGCAAAATATACTAACATGAGCCGCGTTATTTAATACTCCTATATTGAAGCCCGCCGGTACAGCTGATCCTAGGCAGCAGGTAACGCCTGCTAAAGCTAACGTTATGGTCCATCCTCCGGGTGCCTAAGAAAAGTTTGACAATTACACATTTGTAGAATTTCTTCGACATTTAACTTGCAACGCGAAGCCGATTTTTCTATGTAAAACAAAATTGAACAATCAAGCAGTTCCTGTGTGTTCAGTTTTATTGGAAAACATAAAAACAATATGCTCATTTGTAAGTTACGTTTAGAAGAATGACAAGAGGTGGAGTGGTGACGATTTAATCTCTACCAATTCTTAAATACATCATCTGTAACTGTGCCACATTTCGTTATCACAATCGACCAAATAGAATTTGACGAAGTAATGGAATTTTAATGAAGTTACATGAACATTGTTACACAACTTGTATACAAGACGTATTCACGTGAAAAGTGATGCGCCGCCAGTACATGTTAAGACACCTTAGTGTGTGCTGTGGGACATGTAATGGTGCAATGTAATTATAAGTAAGGCAAATTAGTTGGTGAGCTTCTCACCGATCCCTCTCTTCAAACAAAAAAAGAAGAAGTAATAGATTTATGTATATGTAAAACCAGAAAACCATACCACTGAAACAAGTTAAGCATCATAAGCAATAGTGTGTCGCACCCTGGGAGACCAATCAGTGATATAACGGAAAAGCCTGGATGGAATGATGGAATTAAACTGAATAAAACCACACATCACTGGTAAACCTGGAAACTATGTAGACAACCAAACATGCGTTACAAGAACTTTTTTTTATGACATGGAGTTAGGTTCATCCTTAGTTTCTCAGTTATAGAAATGTGTGCACACACCCAACAAATAATCCCTCATATAACAAACACTTCACAGTACTACGTTTCATATGACTGGCGATCATTATGCAATAATTTTGCTATTGCTTATGACCTATTCTTTTATCTTTCTCATTTTCATGTAACATCTGTCACATTTATGAACTTGAACACCATCGGAACGCTTATCAAACTTACATTAAAGAGATGTGTAATCTTAAGAGCTGCATTGAGAAAGAAAAGAGAACAACACGATGATAAATTGACATCTTTATCGTTCATTTATTTTTTACATGTTAAGTCATGTGTGTAAACACAGGGCATACAGACATGGAACGTCTGTGTGCCCTGATAAAGCAGTGATAACTAATGGAATTCGCATTCTATCTGTTCAGACCTCCTTATTTTATTAAACAGTGAATCCGTGTATTACATAAGGCACGAG
This sequence comes from Ceratina japonica, assembly GCA_019453355.1. Lineage (NCBI taxonomy): Eukaryota > Metazoa > Arthropoda > Insecta > Hymenoptera > Apidae > Ceratina > Ceratina japonica. The sequence continues at coordinate 209,789 of SMSR01015602.1, read as the reverse complement.
TACTTTAATCAAATATTGTTATACACACATGAAAACTCTTGTGACATATGAAATCCCTCTGACAAATTACGATGAAAAATCTTACCCTCGTTACTTGTGACTTGTTTTATATTAAGATCATATTATTACTGAGGTATACAAATTAAAGCAATTCGACGTTCATCTAAAGATGAAAGAAGGGATGTATATCCGAATTGCATACGTACCGATCTCTCATCGTGGTTCTCCGAATTCGGTTGTCGTGGACGTTCGGCGTCCGTAAACACGGCAGGCTGATTGTCTGCAATTATGATTAACAATCATGCTTAAACAAAACAAGGCGTTACCTTATTGTTACCTTACGGAAATAACAAAGAACAATATGAAGATCATTTTCGATCAGTCTAACTACTGAGATCAATACGTAGCGAGCATGAAAATAAAACACAGATAAAATAAGAGAATAATAAACAAAAATGATGAAAGAAGCTTTGATTTAGATGTTACCTAACGCCATGCTCTTTGCAGCACGTGTCGCTGACACGACGTCAGGACGGTAAATAAGAAGGTAATAGAAAGTAGCAGCGAGCCACTGCCTGCGAAATGGAAACGCGTTGTTCTCGTCCTGTTACACTACTCGAAGTTTCGTTTTTCTCCGGCGCAGTTGCAGACGAGAACAGTCGCCTATACGGGCGAACAACAATGTGAACGACCGAAATATGCACTATATATAAGTTCGAATTAAATTAACGTGTGCCACTGCTGCAGCTAAGTTTGCGCTCGGGTTAATCGAGTAAATGTTGCCTTGAAGACCATCCGCGACGTTCCGAACGAATGCGCAATTTGTAGTATACAAGGAACTTTGTGAATCACGTGTACGTATTGAATTTTAATGAACGACTCGCGGATCTATAGATCACTATTGAATCATTAACATAAGCCTCGTAAAAATAGCCCTCGTTGTACATCGTTAATAACCGATCAGACGCACTGTAGATGCTTGATCTCGATTTATATATTCCTGCGGTCAATTGAATCATCGTCAGTTCATCTCATCTTTATAACGGCATATCGAGTAACGTCTGGTCTTTTCTCTATTGATCCTTTATATACAACTGAATGAATTAGAAAGAAAATGTGTGCACTCGAATTGTGCCTCCTGCTTATCATTCGATTAGTTTTATCTACTTCCTCGAACGGTGTATCGCTCGCAGTTAGAACCTTGAATTGGATATATACATATATGTATATGTACACATAGCGTTCGTCGATGAATGTGTCAGTGGTGATGATTACTGACCATTCTTACAAATATTCGTACAAACGCTTGGTAAACTCGGAGAACGTGTTTGCGGAATTTGCATTTTACATTTGATGGCAGTACAAGGCGGATGTTTATATGCACTTACAAGAAATTTAAATATACATGTGTTAGGCAAATAACAGACGAAAATTTCCACAGCAAAACAACGGTCGTTGAAATTCGAGATAAGATTAAATTCCTTTAACCAGTTTTATACAAATATTAAAATTAACTAACTTCGATCGATTTCATTGATTGTTCTCGATATCAATCAAATGAAGAGATATCGAGTTCGTCTCTAAGAGGAATTAATGTAATTCTTATCGCATTGCATCATACGACGAAGAAAGCATGGGTGGATCATTGTAATAGAAACATATTAAATTGGTAGTTGATGATCTGTACTCGGTCGTCCACGTGCAGGCATTGCCGGGAATTAAACACTCGGAGTGCGAAAACGTGACTACGAACCGTTGACTAATCGAAGTGCGCGACTTTAAATGCTTATGAAGTAGAAAAAATGTTAAACTCAGGTTCCTTTTTCTATTTCGACTCGTTGTCTTTAATCCATCGCATAGACTTTTAGGTCAATAAGCCATTATGCTTTAAATGTCTCGCTGTTAAACTCGTCTGGAATAAATTAATTATGCGTTTATCACGCGACGTATCGAACAAACATTATAGCAATGCTCCTCCAGTCAATTGAATGTTAATCATTCAATTTAAGAGCGACGAAAAAGATTGATAGTTTACGAATGAAAACGTAATACGATAATTCACGGTAATTGTAACGTCAAAAGATCTAACAGATACCTCGTTCAGTTTTTACGTACCTTTGTAACCGAGCATGTCTCCAGTTTCTGAATCGCAGCGCATGTACGACGATCTAAAGAAAAATAATGCCTAAAGTAAGATAATTGTAACTTGCCAGAATGGTTTAAAGTCTTTAAGTAATAGATGATAGACCGTTCGGAATTGAATTTCATTGTTTCCTCGTTCACTTTTAACACTCGCGCGATCTCACTACTGACAATAATGTATGCAATTTGCGCCCGAACCGTTCCCGTTCGAGCTTTTTAAGAGCGTCGTCGTCGTCGTCGTTCTGTCCCTGTCGCGTCGCATCGATAATTGGCGCTCGGCGAATTTTATCGATCCGTTTTGAAAAATCGAATGGTGGTCGACTGGTCGATTGGATTCAACGAGGTGTCAACGGTCACCGACCGGGTGTCTGAACGTGATCGCGTCTAAAGTTAGAAGTTCGTTCTTTAATCAAAGTTTATTTACATACGATAGTGGCCTATATACTTTTTAAATTAATCGTCCATCGATGGACATCGAGAGTAACAGAACGTCACGTGATAAAGTCAGTTCGGGTCAGTCCGGGCACGTTTTCCATGTTCGTGCTTTGCAATTTTGATTTCTGGTTGGTATATAGAGGTTCTCATTTTATTAGAAAAATTCAGCGTGACTTTGTATCGCATGAATTATAGCTAATTTAGGGTAGCTAACAATAAGTTTAATTAACTTACTGTGCGTTCCCTTGTTTTGAAACGTTTCCCTTTTGTTGTCTTGAGTCCCAGAGCGCACGGTCGGTCGGCTAGTTTGTAACGCTGCTCAAGAGGGACTGGCTCAATTACTTAGCGCAAACGATTTCAGAAGCCCAAGCTGCCTCCCACCAATTCTCTTAACCGTCTCGAAACGAGACAAACGTCACTTACGCATTTCATATTTGCTCATATAATTAATTCTGACCCGTTGATCCTACAGAAAAACGCGTGAAAACATTTCGGTTCGTGCTCGACGAGCAGTTTTTCGATTATAGTGAAAATCTGGATTAACGCCCGATAAACTCTGCGATCCCGAGGGATGTAAGTACTTAAATAGATAAGGCGAAGCTCGTTATCATAGAAAATCAGATGTATCTAATTAAATGTTCATTTTTCCTCAGGTCAGAAGAACTTAATTAGCGGAATCATCCCTGGCGCCGATCTCGTTAGTCATTTCTTCTGTGTCATCTTCTGGGGTAAGTGACTCACAAGCATAATTCACTTTAATGATACGCTGTATATTTAGAATGTATACTGGTAACATATACAGATGTTTAATGGGATTTGCATGTATTATGTACGCACGCGGTACGCAATGCGTTTTAATAGATCGTCTTCTCGGGGGACGTGGCGTCGATTCTACGTTAACATCGTTCACACGCGTACAAATCCGATGCACGTCACCCGGAAGAGTACACATTTTTCTAGTCGTAGTGTTTGTGAATGTATTTTTCATTCCATATGTGTGCGTATTACTATTCCTTATCTGCTACACTTTTATCCAATTTTTCCCGGAACGTGAACTTGAAACACCGCACGGAGCTTGCATAACCGATTACAGTATCATTAGAAAGATTCGAACTCTTGTGTCACTTATCTATTTTTTATAATTTATGCAACGGTTTCTTGTAAATAGAATGTACGTATTAGCTACTGGAAACTGTAACGCGACAGTGGAGAATCTCTGGCTCCTGTCGTTTGTATACAGTTCCTTTCTGAAACGTGTCGTTTTATACGAATTTTCGTCATACAGCGTTTAACGCTAATACTTTTTGCGATTCGCGGTTTTGTCGACGCAACGACTTCAATGAGTCCATGAAAAATCCGCGCGTTCTCCCGAGACACGTGTACCTCAGGTACAATCCTTTCTGAGATCCTGTCCGCCTCTGACTCCTTGACTCAGCGCCGTAGTCAATGGATATTTCCCGCAGCCGCACTGCTGATTGAAATCGTCTAGATCCAGTGACCAAACCATCGCTCCGGCGAGATTCAAATGCCTCACGAATTCCGCCTGCGACAAAACATGTGTCGAGAAAATGATAAGAACTCTGAGCTATCATTACATCACGTCGCCATAAACAGTAGACGTCAATTACCTTTCGTGTTACACTGGATACATCTTCGTAGCTGACCCATTGATCACCTTTGCTAGCATACAGATTCTCTCGGTCCTTGATCGCGGACCAACCTTTGTTTTTCACGCTGTCGCATATCTGAGAAAAACAAATTTGTCTTGAACTTCATGACAAGATCAATCAAATTTCTGTTCAATTTTTCCACAGATAACGTTAATACGTTTACGTTCTTGTCGCTTTTAATCCGCGTGGAAATATTTGTTATCTTACCTCATAGAACGCGAGCATGCCAGCTGATCTAGTGAAGTTTCCTGGGAGCCCAGGCCCAGACACCTCCGCGCCGAGGCTCTCCTCCGGCTTTCCCGATAACGTGAAACTTTGCCCATACGTCGGCACACCCATCACAAGCTTGCTCGACGGTACACCTCGCTCCAGCCAATACGTTATCGAGAAGTTCGCGTTCAAGTGCTCGTCCTGCTCTCCCGGTTCACGATAAAGCGGCGCGACGTGACCAGTCTTACCGTTCAAATACGTATGATAGTCGTAACTCATTACACCGAGCCAGTCCAGGTATCTCGATAACGCTGGGATATCGTAAGCTACGTCGATCACTTCTTTGCTAGCTGATACCGCAGCGGAAAGCAACAGACCTTTCGGTTCGAAGGCTGCACTCAGCTCTTTTAACAATGCCGTGTAGGCTTCTTTATCGGTCGATGGCCCAAGATTGCAATCCATCTGTAGTAAAGCGATAAATTATCTTATTACTCTCATTAGATCTTCTTTACAAGGAGAACTAGTAGTTCCAATTGGTAATGTGTTCCTAATTGGTCACTTACTATGTACATAATAAAAAAATTAATGTAGGATATATTTTAGAATATTGGTACATACCTGCCAGCACACTGGATACTCCCAGACCAGATCGAGACCGTCAAACCCGTGAGTCTGAACGTAACGGGCAGCATGGCTCGCGAATCTTCGTCGTTCCACTGGGTCGTGTGCCAATCTGCTGTACTTGTCGAATTTGGATTCCTCCCAGCCTCCCAAAGCAAGCAGAACCTTCAGTCCTGTCTCCCTTTTAATATCCATCAATGCGTTAAGTGATCTCTTCTGTCTGGCGCCTTGAGGATTTTGTATCGTCCATCCTAACGGATCCAACGTTGCGAAACCGTAGACGACGTGAGTGCAGAGGTCCGGGATGATGTCCTCCGGTTGGAATTGTCCTGCACCCGGTCGCCTCTGGGCCCACTTCGTCAAATAACAGATAACTTTCTTGTTCTCCGTTTCCGGGCTTGAGATCAGCGGCAGTAGCTCGTTCGACTGTGTCCACAACGTCATGTAATATTTTATCAATGAGAAGTATATACAAGTTTGTAATTACAAGAGGAATGTAGCACTCACGCGTTGACCTGTCTTGCATTTACTGTTTTCTGGCCAGTCGCATCGGTTCTCGTTCCAGTAAAGACCCGGCGGGCAGGAATGCTCGGTGAGCATTCCGAAGTTACATAAAAAGTACTTGGAGCAGTCGTTCTTATTCGGGACGAACAAACGATTGCCACAGTCCTCGGCCGGACCGCCTACTATCGGTGGTCCAGCTTCTATTTCAATTGTATCGTCAGTGCTAGAGTCTGGATCTGCTGTCGACGATACCGGGGGTAAATACGTAGGAGAAGTGACTGGCTCCCAACTTGGTCGTTCACTGGTCGTAGATTCTGCACTAGATTCTCCAGCGTCGATGGTCGTAAACTCTGTTTTTTAAGTACCATTTAATTGTTATTTATTACATTGAATTAATTAGTGTCTAAATCACGTACCACTCGTTACAGGACACAGCGGGCCTTTAGGATAATCCCTTAGAACTCTGTTCATGGTTCTTAAAAGCGGACTGGGCTCGCAGTTGCATCTGTTTTTGAAATCGTCCAAGTCGAGCGCCCAGATCATGCCGCCGGCCAACCCGAGATCCTTTATTAATTCCGACTTCAGTTTGATTTGCCTGGCGTCGTCGAAGCTGACCCATTGGTCGTCTTTGTACGCGTACGGTCCGATCCGTCGTTCTTTGTCTTGTACCACGGTCCAACCACGCTTCAGAGTTCTTTCGCAAATCTGTAATAATTCGAGATATAATACAGTCTTATGAAAAAGTACTGAAAGCGAACTGATGGGAATGATTACCTCGTAATAGGATAGGAAACCACGAGCCCTCGTGGCCTCCCCGGCTTCGCCACCGCCGTAAGTCGGCGCGTTCAATCCTCTCTGACTTCTCTCGGCCAGAGAGAACGACTGGCCGTACATAGGTGCTCCCATTACTAGTTTATCTGCCGGGGCACCCTTTTCCATCCAGTAGTGAATCGAGAAATTCTGTAAAAAAACGTTATAGTTGAAATTACGATGGAATTGTAGAGTCAGTTTCAGTACGAAACACTCACAGCGTTGAAGGTCGGCTCCCAGTCGTTAGGCAAGGAATAGAGAGGAGCGACGTGTCCAGTTTTCTTGTCCCACTGGCCGTGATAATCGTAAGTCATCACTGATATCCAATCCAAGTATTTCGCCAAAGCCGGTACATCGTATCCGGCGTCGATGACGCGTTTGCTCGGTGAAACTGCAGCTGAGAGCAGTAAACCTCTCGGTTTAAACTCTTCGCTCAGTTCCCTCGCTAAACTCGCGAACGCTTCTTTGTCAGACGCTGGGCCTCTGTTGCAATCCACCTACAATTTAATCGTTAGAATCTGTCTTACAATAACGTAGGATTAGACCGTAGTGTGTCTCACCTGCCAGCACACAGGGTATTCCCAATCCAGATCCAGGCCTTCGAACTCGTATTTCTCGATAAACTGAATCACGGTCTCGATGAACCTCTTCCTGGCCGACGGCGAATTTGCTAGACGACTGTACTTGTCGCCTGCGGAATCGTTCCAACCTCCGATGGCCATCAACACTTTCACCCCCTTCTTCTTCAACGCTGCCACTCTCTCGTAGAATTCTGAAAATTGAATTGTGATAAGGAGCGATAGGAAAAGTCACGCGAAATCGTTCGTCGAATCTCTTACTGTTGTCTATATCTGCCCAGGGGTCGTGCGACTTGATGATCAACTGCGACCCATCTAGAACCGCGAAACCGTATAGAACGTGGGTACACAGGTCGGTGTCCACGTCTTCCGGCAGGAACTTCCCTCCTTCTTGACGGTACCAAGCCCAATTCGTAAAATAACAGATTACTTTGAATTTGTCTTCGGGTCGCGCTTGGTCTCTCGAAGTTGACGACGGCGTCGGCGTCCTAGCCGTAGAAGTTGCGACAGTGGCCGGCATCGGACCTTGATCTAAATCGTTCTCGGTAATTGCTGGTTTCTCAGCTGCGAATATAAATGATTAATTTGATTATAATTCATAATTGAATTGACCAGGCAGATCATTAATGGTTCATTTCAGGGGATCTGTAGTTATTATTAATAAAGACTCACGTTCTTCCTCTTTGTTCGGGGCCGGAGCCAGCACTTTCTGAAGAGTATGCATCAACGGATGCTGTCCCTCGCCGCAGTGTCCACGGAAGTCGTCGAGATCCAATGCCCAAACCATTCCGCCGCCCAGGCCCATCTCTCTGACGTACTCAGCTTTCCTACGGATCATGTCCGCGTCGTCGAAGCTTACCCACTGGTTCCCTTTGTAGGCATAGGGACCCATACGATGTTCCGGGTCTTGTACAACGTTCCATCCGCGATTCCGTATTCTGTTACAAATCTCGTAATAGGCCAAGAATCCTGCGGCTCGAGTGAACTCTCCTGCTTGTCCAGCGCTCGCCGGGGCGTTCAGCCCCGTTCCTGCGCTCGGGTCGTTTATACTGAACGATTGCCCGTACAGTGGCATTCCTATCATCGAAATATCACTTCAAATAACGTTTCACAGGATCGGTGAAAAATATTTAATTAACGAGACGACAATTACCCATGACGATGTTCCGTCGAGGGGCACCTTTCGCTATCCAATAATTAATAGAATAGTTCGCGTTGAAATAAAAGTAATCGTCGTCCGGGTGGTAGTAGAGCGGCGCTACGTGACCCGTTTTCTTGTCCCATTGCCCGTGGAAGTCGTAAGTCATCACCGCGATCCAGTCGAGGTATTTAGCGAGTGCTGGGACGTCGTACCCATGGTCTATCACCTGTTTGCTCGGTGAGACCGCGGAACTGAGTAACAGTCCTCTGGGTTTCAGCTCGCTGCTCAGTTCCCTCAGCAGGTCCGCGAATCCCTGCTTATCTGAGGCTGGTCCTTTCTTACAGTCGACCTGAAGTTCGATTAGGAAATAGTAAAAGGTAAAGTGAATTATAAAAATACTATATAGTAATATTATTAATACTTGTATTAATTATATTATTAATGGTATTAGGTAGAGGTAATTTATTGTCTTAAGAAAAGATAATATATGCTTACCTGCCAGCAAACGGGGTACTCCCAGTCGAGGTCCAATCCGTCGAAATCGTATTTCTCCAAGAACTGAATGGCCTGCTGGATGAACTTCTTCCTGGCGGCAGGATTATTCACCAGTCGACTGTATTTGTCACCGGCCGAGTCGTTCCAGCCTCCCAAAGCCAAAGACACCTTCAGTCCTCGCTTTTTATACGCCACCACGCGTTCATAGAAATCTGTACACAATTCTTTGCATCAACACCAGACACCCGTGAATGCGATCTTGTATAATAATAAGCGATTTCTTACGATTGTCGTAATCGGCCCAGGAATCGTGAGCTTTTATGATCAGATCTGAATAATCCAAGACGGCGAATCCGTAGACGATATGCGTGCACAGCGTATGGTCGATATTTTCCGGAAGGTAACGACCGATTCCTCTTCGGTACCAAGCCCAATTCGTGAAGTAACAGACAATCTGACAGGGAAGGAACATTATAACTTCCACACGCATATTCAATCCTTCTATAAATATAATCCTAAAAATGCGTGAAGTCTACTAATGACAATTGTACCTTGTAATGTCCAGACAACGGGGAGACCTTCTCAGGATCTATGACGGCCGAGGGTAGACTGGTAGTAGTTGACTGAGTGGTACTGGCTTCCCACGCTTTCTCGGTCGAAACGGTCGGCACGCTGGGCAGCTCGTTGCCAGGAGTGCTCGATCCTTGACTATCCGTCGGCACAGAATTGTCCTGGCAGTTGGCTCGAGACGGCCAGTCGCATATCCTCGTCCTCTCGTTGAAGTGCAATCCTGGAGCGCAACGGAACACCTCGTACCGACCCCATAAACAAGCCTTGAAACTTTCGCAATCCCCTGGCACGCTGGAGTAGCTCTCGGGCATGCACGGCTGCAAGAAATTATTAGTATTCGTACCTTCGTCACTCAGGAAAAATCAGGATCGCTTAAAAGTTTTGAACGAATACTGATTCTTTCTATTGTTAACTTACGGTAGACTTGGCACCAGCCGCGACCAACGAAGCCGTTTTCTTCGGTTTCTCGACGCAAGGATTCTTGAACGCCCAATCGCACATATTCTTCTCCTTGTTCCAGTTCAGTCCCGGTCCGCATTGTTGCGGGACTAAGTTTCCGTTCACGCAAATCCTGAAGCTGGTGCACGAATTCGGGTACGAGTAATACTGCCCGTGAACGCAATTCTTTTCTGTCTCTTCATCGGGACTCTCCGTAGCTATCGGCTTCTGGGTAGTAGCCTTCGTAGTCGTTGACACCGTAGTCGGCCTTGGCGTAGTCGTCGTAGTCGTGGTACTCTTCTCAGTGGTCGACGACGGCTTCTCGGTTGCCAAAACTATTTAAAAAATAAATGTTACGATTTGTCGATTTGAAATCAGTTTTATATTGTATGTACTTGTAGGAAATCGAGAAATTTTGTAAGCTTGTAACGAGGCGAGGTCCATGCAAATCGAGATGAAAATTGCATAAATTAAATACAATAGCTTCATATTTTAAAGAGACAGACCGACACGTGCGAAGTGTCGCGATCGAGTGATTACAAAATCGCTGGAAATAAGTGCGCAGTAGGCAAAGGAGATGTTTACTGATGGGAATAAACAGGTTTCCTATCGGCCGACGAGTCTGTTAACGACAGTTCCCAAGACTGTTACGTAGAATACTGTAGTATCTAATATAACGATATCTAAATCCATCATTGATTCTCTTCTTATAAACTGCGGATCGATACATAGCATTTTAACGACGCTGATACGCGAGGACATATGTATGTTTCGTCGCGCTGATCAGAGAAGATTCTGTTTCATGAATGAAAGCGAGCGACGAGAATAAACTGTCTTACTGGTTTCCACTTGACATTTCGCCGCATCTGGCCAGTCGCAGATATTCCTTCCCGCGTCCCAATGTAGCCCCGGCGCGCATTGTTCACGTTGCAATTCGCCGAGGACGCATCTGAAGTAATTGTTGCAGTTATCAGGGTCCGGCGTGTATTCCCCGGTCAAACAAGATGTCCCAGGCTTCGGGGAATCCGGACTCTCCGACACTTCTATTGCTTCCGTCGTCGACTGCTCCGCCGGTGGTCTACGAGTTTTTTTAAATTGAAGTTAATTAAAATCAGATCGATATTAAGAAGCCGGTTTACACGTTTCAAATTGTAATACTTGGTAGTTGAAGAAACTATCGATGATGAGATACTTTGGGTCGTGGACGCCGGTTTTTCGCTCGGTTTCCACGTCCAAGTCGGCCAAGTGGTCCTAGTCGTTTGTTGGGTGGTAGATGTTGTGCTCGGCCTCTCTGTCCACGACGGCCACGTGGTCGTTTTCGTGGTCGACATCGGCGTAGTCGGTCGAGGACCGTCCTCTATGGCGTCGCTGTGAGTCGTCAGGGTAGGCGGTTGCGGTGTAACTGGCTCGGGTGGTCTTTGGCATCCCTCGGATGGCTTACTCTTTAAACGACCTGCGACAACATTTTCAAGTCCTCCAGTTCAAGAACGAGCATAACGATGAATAACTTCTTAAACCTATTTCATCGACATTCTATTCTCCCAGTCTGTGAACTGTTCGCTCACCTAAAGCGCGGTTTATGCTCTTCAGGAGTGGGAACGATTCCAAACAGCAGCGATTGGTAAAATCGTCCAAGTCCACGGTCCAGAGTGTAGCGCCTCCGAAACCGTTTTGCAAAACATATTGACCCTTCGCGTAGACGCTCTCTCGATCGTCGTAGCCCACCCACTGATCCTTCTGATAAGCACTCGGTCCTAGAATAATCGCAAACGTAAAAAATCGTTAGACACTTGACGTTCCGCTTATTGTCAATATATATTTACCTGACCCAATCTTCCAACCCTTGTTTTGGATTCTATCGCAGATCTCGTAATAAGCCAGCATGCCTGGCTGCCTCGTGAATTCTCCAGGAGTCCCAGGCCCCGTTGCTGGATCGCCGATCTTCGTCAGCTCCTCGGTGGACAGTCGATAAGCTTGTCCGTACATAGGAATGCCCATTAGCAGCTTCGACTTCTCCGCGCCAAGATTAACTAGATATTCCATCGTAGAATTCTAAAAGCATTTTTNTATACTGAACGATTGCCCGTACAGTGGCATTCCTATCATCGAAATATCATTTCAAATAACATTTCACGGGATCAGTGAAAAATATTTAATTAACGAGNTTACATGAGAGTTTCTATTCCTTATAAACTTACTTATAAAATACAAGAAGTACCACCTATTTAAAAACTTACTACGTTGTAGTATGGATTACTATCGCCAGTGTTCCCGAAGAGAGGCGACAAGTGACCGGTCTTCGACTCCCAAGCCCCGTGATAGTCGTAAGTCATCACCGTGACGAAGTCGGCTAGTTCGGAGACCTCTCGGACCTCGTAAGCTCTGTCGATCACTTCTTTGTACCCCGACATCGTTACAGCCAACGTGAGCTTCGGTCGCTGCTGGTCGAACTCCTTCCTCAACTCCTGGATCAGTTTGGTGAAATTCGGCTTGTCGGAGTCCGGACCCTTCCGGCAATCGCTCTGCCAGCATTTCGGATAATTCCACTCGAGGGACAGACCGTCGAAGTTATGCTTCTTCAGGAAATTGACCGCGGAAGCGACGAACTTGCGGCGAGCGGCACCGTTGCTCACCAGACGGGAATACTTGTCGCCGGTGCTGTCCGTCCAACCTCCGATCGCCAGCAAGACCCTCGACCCCTTCATCGTTACGCGCTCGTACAAGTCTACAAACATTCATTCATTCGTTCATTCGACCATTAAACTCCTAAGAAGATCTAATAAAAATAGTATAGAAAAATCTGTAAAAGACATGAAGAACGTATAGTATAGAATATTAAAAAGCTATTATAGAATATTAAATGTATATAGATTATTTTAAAAAGCGTATTGCGATAAGAGAAATTCTATGTGAAACTTGACAAAACTCGCGTACTGTGTTCGATGTCGGCCCACGGATCGAAAGTTTGGATAAGCAGCGTGTCCGGGTTCAATCCAGCGAATGCGTAGATTATATCGGTGCACAGTCTAGAGTCCAACCGTTCGGGGACGAACAAGCCGTCACCCTTGCGATACAAGGACCAGGACGTGATGTAACAGACGACGCGTACTCCCTTCTCGTTGGAGAATTGCAAGTGCTGTTGCTCCTGGGTCTCCCTGATCTCACCGAAATGAGAATGCTCCTCGATCTGTTGGAACTGTCCCGGTTTGCATACGTCCCGGCTAGCTTTCACGCACCGGTTCTTAACCGAGTCGAAGAACTTTCCCACCCCGCATTGGCCGCGATAACGCTCTCCTGTTTGAAAATTAATTCAGTCCAATTAATATATACAAATTCGAGAAAACGTCGATTTTATTAATTCGGGCTGTACCATTGTGACAACTGTAGAATCCCGAGCAGTTCTCCGGATCCTTGCTAACCCCGTCCGAAGAACACTTCTCAAGCTGCGCTTCGTCGTAGAAACCGATGGTTTCGGTCGCGGCGTTCAACATCGGCCAAGGATTTCCGCAAATGCCCTGAAGAGGAATACACGTTCGAGTTTTGGAATACACGAGCGTATTTAAAAGAGGAATAAGAAGGATTACTTGAAAATCGTCCAGATCGAGGGACCACAAGGAGACGCCGCCGAGGCCGATGGACCTGACGTAGGCCGTCTTGATTTTCACCGACAGTGGATCTTCGTAGCCGACCCACTGGTCTCCGCGTTTGATGTACGGTCCTTCCTCGTCTCTTCTAGAAGCCCATAGTCCGTCTTCCAGCTTCTCGCAAATCTGATATAATAAATACAAGTTAACAAGTCTGTTTTATCTTTGGTGTGACGAATGATGTGTACCTGGTAATAGGACATCCTCCCGTTTGCCTGCTCATCGTAGACGTGATCGACCGCCGTGTCGACGATGGGTGACCCGGCGCCGGTGAAGTTTCCAAATTTCAGAGTGTACCCTTGCCCGAAGACGGGTATGCCGAGGATAATCTTCGACTTGTGCTCCCTGGGCACTCGCTCGAGCCATTTGTTCGTCACGCGGACGACGTACTTGAAAGGAGCCGGATGAAGGGCCAATTTCTCCCTCCTGAACGCGGGACTGTCTCTCCACGCTCTCAGGACGACTAAATCAGCCGTGGAACTGATCTCCCGGTCGACCGGGTCGTCGGGTCTCTGAGCGACGGCCAAAACGTATTCACGTTCACCGAAAGCCTTCCGGATCGTTTTCAACAAGAGTTTCAAATCGTTCGGACGATCCGGCGAGGATTCCCAGTCGATTTCAACGCCGTCCAAATCGTGCGCCTCGAGGAAGTTCAACAGGGACTCGGCGAATTTCTCGCAGTGGGCCGAGCACCGATCTTTAGTCAGCTCGGAGAACAGCTTTCCTCTATTTGGAGCGGAGATCGAAACGAGCACTTGCAAGGCCGGGTCCCTCGTCCGGTGTCCCGTTACCGCTTTATATCCGCCTGTTCGANCCATTGTGACAACTGTAGAATCCCGAGCAGTTCTCCGGATCCTTGCTAAGCCCGTCCGAAGAACACTTCTCAAGCTGCGCTTCGTCGTAAAAACCAATGGTTTCGGTCGCGGCGTTCAACATCGGCCAAGGATTTCCGCAAATGCNAATCGACGGCATAAATTAACGGGACTCGCGGTTTCATCTATTAAAACGAACTGAACGATAACAAATAGACTGCGGATTATGTTACTCCGTACAGAAATTGAATACGGAACTACATACGATTAAACGATGTAAGGAATATTCTGTTTGACACAAGGATCTGCGGTCTATATAAATAAATTCCTTCTCGCGTTACCTTTTATCTCGTCGTACTCGCGGTCCTTCGAAACGACGACCAACTCGTCCGGATCTGAAAAGTAATTTATTCATTTGCTTTTCCTATGGATCTGAAATCTTCGAGGCGAGCGATGCGTACCCAAAGTCGCGGCGGAATATATCAAATGACTGCACCGATAGTCCGGGACAGATTGAGGAAACAGTGAGAACGGTTCCGCTCTGTGGACGGAACTGGAGTCCAGATGACAGACGACTTTTGGATCGACGATTTGCTGCGTTCTGGTCAGAGTCGGTGGTGCCAGTGGTTCGATCCAAATCGACTCGTGCTGGACGCTGTTGGAAAAGGACGGGGCTTCCCGATGTTCCACGGCGTCCCTCAGAGGCAGCCGGCCACTGAATTTAACATGATTAATTAACAAATCGCTGATTCTTATGGTGAACAGTTTGAAAGGCCCGTTTTGGCGAACAATAGTCGATGCATGAATCACGAACGATGTAAGTACAAGGCTGATCTTCTTAAAAGTCCAATGAATATGAATGATCGATTAGCATAATATTCATTACAATAATTGCTTACCCTAAAGGTTCCCTCAAAGGTTGATTGGTGATCTGAGGATCGACACGATTAGAGGGCAACGCTTCGACCGCGTCTCGCAATGGAAATCTTTCGGATCCGTATTCCGCGTGGGTAACGAAAGTCTCCCCGAGGGAGTTATCGTTCGGCGGACCTTCGACCGCGCCGCGTTGAAACGCGGGCACTTCGATGATCTCCACGTCGGCTTCCCTCTGATCGGGGTCCAATAAAGGTGGGAGTATCGTGTCAGAGATCGTTATTATCCTGTTGGGTGGCCCCGCGGCCGCTGAAGCCGCCAGAGCCAGAAGGAGCCAAGGAATCATCGCTGGAAACGGATTAATAAATTTACGGATTTCGTACATAAAGATATTCGTCGTTAAATTTGGATATGAGTGCATGAAATCTGCGATGTACATCGGTTCAGTCGTTCACGACTTCGAACGATGACTCGTTTCAAGTTTTACTGGATGTCTGGCTCTGATAAAGCCAATTTCAATTTTTGCCGACATAACTTGTGGGAACGTGTCGTTTAGCCGAGGCTAATTAGCAACCAGAACCGATTAAACTCGGCGAGTGCGTTAATCAACGGGCCGTGAGTTATTGGGTGTTAAACATGTACACCGATATCGTCTCCCAGTCGGAATGATATTTGCCAGGACGATAAACCCGAACGTGTTCGCGAATGCGCGTGTATGCGCGCTCGTTCCCGGGAAACCTGTCCTGCGCCCGAGACACGCGTGCACCGACACCGAAAAAGAAGAATATATGCAGTACGAGAGATTCAAGTTACAAGACTCCCCGAGTAAGTTGCGGTAATTGCTTCTCACCGATCATAACGTCCCGGCCAGCCGGGACGCGCCAAGATATGTACCTGGAAAACGAGTATTCCTTCGTCTCCTGCTTTTCTATAGCGATTCTCTGTTTTAGAAAACGCGTGACAAGGGATTTTAATGAAATTGAACGACGGAAGATTTCCTTTTTTTTTATTGAACGTAATACAATATTAAAATATCGTGCGATTTAAAATAGAGATTTTTGTCTCTGGCTCTTCTGAGGACCATGCTGCCTGACGAATCGTCGAGCATCGTATAACAATGTGAACCGCGAAATGAAAATTTATGCGAAGACCTCCGTGATTCACTCGAGGACAAAGACACGCGTCACGTCGCCGCTGCTACTTGAATCTTCTTCGCGATGCGACCGTGTTTAACGATTAAAAATGCGACGCTCGTACGTGGAAGTGATGACCGCGCAAGCCAGAGGACAACGTTTGCCAGCGAGTCTATCATTCTTCCGATGCCGTTTCAAATATCTATGCTATTTGATAACGAGATTCTCTATGACAACTCCCGGTGCTACGAAGTATCCGTTATCGATTGACACGATTTTTCTAAATCGTGATGTTAAAAAAGGATTTAAAAAATGAACAGACAGACTAAATGACGACGCGAAAAATGATATAATAAAAGACAGAGAAATTGGTACGTTTACTGTACTTGTAATTACTTAAAGTCTAGCTAAAGTTTAGTTTCTAAATTACGTTTGTCACTGGATAGGAGAAATAATATGGAAATCGAACGAACCTTGGCGTGAACAAGTGACAAGAAGGGTGTACGTCCCCGGTGCCTCCAGATTCCGATAGTCTTCTGATCCGTAGCGTGAATGTCAACCGATTCTACTGCACTGACCGATGGATGTTGATCGAGAAACGGCCGGACCCCTCCGGACGAACTCTTCGCCGATGAATTTTTCAAACCGCGCCACCCGCTTCGCGGGGAGGGCTAACTTGCATGAATCTGGTATTCCGAACGCGCGGGGACCTCCATATATACCTACTCCGTCGGGCAGGGACCCCTCGGCTCCCGCACCCTACGCTCCCGACCCTGTCGCCAACGTCCTTGACCACGAAGAACACGGTCGTACACGTACATTGATTCTCCTCAGGCGAAACGATACACACCTCGCGTCCCGTGGCAACGACTCCGCGATTCTGCATCGCACTCTGCATCCTCCGATTATGAGAAAAGTAGCGGGTAATCAAGCATTCTTGTCAGAATCGTAATTCATCCTCACTTTCTAATTTCAGATAACGGCATCGATTACAATGATCGTTAAACACTGCTCGAGCAGATAAAGTTATACTTATAATTAGAATTTACCCGGTCTACGGTGCACAAATTATTTGATAATAATAGGATTGATCATTCAGTTGAATAATGATTTATCAACCCTATAAATACATTATCTCGTCATTGAGATGTACAATATGCTACAAATGGAAATGTATCGGTTCACCAGTATCTGGTGCATACAGTCAATGTTGTGACAGTATTCTTAAATTTACGTATGCCGTACTCGTCTCCTATTTATTCTACGAGTGTACCTTGTCTTCAATGATGCTGGGAAATACTAGACTCAATAATGTACAAAGTATTCCGAGAGAAGAACAACAGTACAAGTCGATTGATCATTCAGTTGAATAATGATTTATCAACTCTATAAATACATTATCTCGTTATTGCGATGTACAATATGCTACAAATGGAAATGTATCGGTTCACCAGTATCTGGTGCATACAGTCAATGTTGTGACAGTACTCTTAAATTTACGTATGCCGTACTCGTCTCCTATTTATTCTACGAGTGTACCTTGTCTTCAATGATGCTGGGAATACTAGACTCAATAATGTACAAAGTATTCCGAGAGAAGAACAACAGTACAAGTCGTATTTTTCTTCTCCGTCGACGATCACCTTCGAGAAATATGTATCTTCTTTTTATTTCGATCAGTCGTATAGTAACGGACGACGACATAAAAGAAAATCTCTCCGGGAGAAGTCCATCGAAGAGAATTCTGGGATTGATCCTGGCCAACGCGAACCTTCCCGGCGTCCTAAAAATATGGTACTTTAGGGAATGCCGGTGAATCGCCTTGAACTTGCGACCGGTCCTTTTATCGACTTGTTTTTGCTGTCTTCTATGGGCGAGGGGAAAAAAAGGTAAAAGCAACCTTCGACGAGGACCGAACTGCCGGTTCATTCACGCCGTTCGCCGTGATTAGACGCGGCAGGGAGACGACGGGGAGATCGTTAGACATCTGTCGTGCAAAACGAACGAGGGAGATAGGAATCGCGCGGACGGGAGAGGAGGAGCTCGACGGGACGAGTATTTAAATTACCGAGTGGCGCTCGATTAATTGTTCACCGAATTAATCCCGAAGCGAGAGATCCAGTTTGCGGTCGAGGGCCGGCCGGCTCGAATTCTATTATTGACGTAGTCTTTTCACAGGTTCATTGCCTTCGGGAAGTCGAGCCGCGTTTCGTTATACAGGTTGTATGAGTTTCTCGTTACGCGGAACCTGTTAAAGGCGCTTAATGACCAAACGGAATGCATAATTAAGTCACAGACGCGCCGGGTATGACAAACTGCCGTATAAAGCACACATAAAACGGGATACAAATTTCGTCTTGTAATGCCTGTCAGGCCACGTATAATTCGGCGATCGGAAACCATGTATCCGCTACTAACGGAGATAATTAAAACGTTTCGTCAAACTCCTTCGAAATCGTCCCTAAAACAAAATATTCTTATACATATGTATACTTCTACGTTCGGTACAGATTGTAATCTGGGCACGAGGACACGATCTACTGTACGCTGGTTTCGCTAATGGAATAACAATTGAAGTCCTCGAAGATGGTATTGGCAAAGTTCGTTTTCAAGTCTCCCTCGGGGTCCTTGACCCATTGAAGGATGATGTATCCTGTCGCGTGTTTAGCCATTAGTGCATCTCGTCTCCACGAGAGAATCTCCTCGGGCCGAACGATTTTGCTCCACGATGTATACACGAGAAAGCTATTAACAGGAGAGCGATAGATGAATTCGGTAGGCGAAAACGTCCGAGTGTCACCAGCGATGATATCAGGCTTAGGTGATTTATGCAAGGTACCTTTGAAATACGTGAAGTCCTTCGAACGAGCAGAGAGACCATCAATTAACGTTACGTTACTTATAGTGAAGAAATCGGCATCACTCGAATTTTATCATCGTTAATGTATCTATGCGTAATTATTCGTTGTACATAAATCGGCGTCCGAACGACGGGTGTCCGTCAAGGTTCAAGGAACTGATGGTGTACAAACAAAGAAGGTGTACGCTGCTCGCGTGTCGAGGAAATCGAACTGTAACATGATCGACGCACACGCCTGTGAGCTCTCTCGAAGGGTTTTAAGAAAGAGCCAAGGCCACGGTACCAGTCTTCAGCCAACTTTCTGGTCGCTGGTTAGTGACCCACGCCCAACCCGGCACATCCGACTTTTCGATTATCGTCCACGGGACACACCGACCAGCAGGACTTATAAACGTCCCTTCCCCGTTTTCTAACATTCTTTTTCTCTTATTACCGTACAACTGCAAAGGATATAGAACCTATCTTCGACGTTTATCATTCGCCGACGTGGGCGTCTCATGAATAAATACAATCCCTTTAATTATTAGAATTGTATTTAAATCCGAGTTTAGTTCGCCGTTCCATCGAGACTCCTATTTCGATTTTTGTACCGTATCGTCTCACGTTTATTCAGATGGTACTTGAATTTCCGTGGAATATTTCGTGATGTATTATAAATAATAATTATGAAGCCGATGCCCTCCTTCCACGAGGAAAGAAGTCTGTCATAAAAGACGACGAGACATGTGAGCTTTATTAATCATAAACGAAGCAACGGTCGTCGATTTCCTCCTCAGTGACTTTTACCTGACTTTGATCCGCGCTCTTATGTTACAGGCGATCCAAGTGAAACGGAGAGAATAATGAATATTAATCAGGCCAGAGAATATCGCATCGTTAAAAAAAGGATAATTTCGGAACTATTAAAAAGATGATGAACTGTCATAAAAAGATGAAGATACAGAGTACCGTCCGACGGGCCAAGTACGTTTGGACAAGGAAAGGACATTCGAAACTTTCAGACAAAGTTATTTTATAAATGAGACCCACAGCTCTTTCGGATGACCGAAGCGACGAAAGAAACTCTGTCACGGACAATAGCCGATTATACAATAACTCGGAGGAATCGAAAGAAATGCGTCTTCGATATTTCTTCGAAGTTATAACTGTCGTTCGCAGATCCGTCTGTCACAGCCAGATTTTCAACCCCCGCGTCTACCACCGGTATAAAAGTATCGCGGCTCGACTCCCTTGGAACACTTCCGTCTAAACCCTCTAACCGTAACGGTATTTGGGTTTACCGCAGCTCCTCCGGTACGGAAACTCATCTCGAAGGTAATTATTAAAAAATATTAAAGTATATTTTATGTCCTCATAGATAATTTCGCCGGTTCGACGTGTTCCTGAATATTATTTTCGAAAGCACGATGGCGGCGGTGAAGTGTGTGATCATTTTAATCATGATGTTGGGAATCGCGCTTGGCACGACCGAGGAGTCTTACAGGAACCTGTTAGGGCTCAGTTTGCCATACGCCAGAGGAATGGTAAGGAGAAATCTTGTATCTTATTAACGATCCTATTAAATCTATGGTATGTGATTTCAGAATAACGATTTGCAACTCGCAAGACTGTTGTCGTTACCACAATGCCTCTGCCATAATAAACGGAACTCTGAATTGATAAACTCATTGCTGGGCCTACCGAAGAACATGAACAACGCTGGCAAATAAGTGAATCCCACCAAACTCAGCGACTGCGAAACCATGCTTGTATATTATAGTAAGCCTTTGACGCATTGAACTTAATAAAATCGATGGAAGAATTACACGTTTGTTCAGTCCCTCACGACGAATAAAATTTAATAAACGCAAATTATTTACAATATTATTTTATTTTTTCTAAATTACTCTCCAACGTGAACAAAAATTGTACATATTTAAAATTTCAAGTGGAAGCCACCGCCGACGGGTGGTTGTCTTCCGCCCTCCATGAGACCCATATGGAAACCTGAGTTGCTTAGATCAGCGTCGTCACCGTCGCCCAACTGTTTGTACTCTTTCCCACCGCTCGGTGGTTTCGGCGAGGCGTTCGCGGTCCTTACGCCCAGTTCCGATTTAGCTGGCCAAGTGGGGAACATCTGTGGATCTATCGGCAACGGTGCTTCCGTGAAGTAGCCGTGTTTCAGCGCGTCCTCCGCGGAGATACGTTGCTGAGGGTCGTACGTGAGAAACCTAAAACGAAACGATTCATTAAACGACTGAACGAATAAACGAAGATGTGAAACCATGAGATAAAAAGATTCGTACTTGTTCAGCAGCTCGATGCCTAAATCTGATAGAGATAAGCTAAAGCGCTGTCTCAAATTGTTTACTGGGTAATGGGCGAATGGTATCTTCTGCACCATTGGCAGTTTACTGTATCCCGGCCATATCCGATCGTTTGGCGTACCTAATTCTTTGAATATCCTATTCAGTTGATCGATCTCAGACTTTCCTGGGAACAGTGCCTCCATTCTCAACAATTCCGCGAAAATGCATCTAAAGAACGAAAGGGAACATTAATCAACGATATCACTAATACAATTGACAATGAACGTCATCAGACTTTACAACAGTTTCTTCTGCTTACCCTACGGACCACATATCGACAGGAGTGCTGTACTCCTTCCCTTTCAGTAACAATTCGGGAGCTCTGTACCAACGCGTCACGACAATCGGAGTATATTGTCTCAACGGGGAACCGTACTCTCGAGCTAAACCAAAATCTCCGACTTTCAAAATCCCTTGATGACTTAGTAACAAATTCGATGTTTTTAAATCTCGATGGAGTATCCAGTTGTCGTGCAAATGTGCAACCGCCCGTAATAATTGCTGCATGAGACACTTTACTTCTCCTAGTAACATAACATTCAGGTCAATAAATATAAACAAGATAATTTATTTTTCTCGATCTCTGTCGCTAATTACGATCACTCTTACCTGGTATAAAGACTTGTTTCTTCCGCTTCATCGTTTCTATCAACGACTTTAAGTCGTGCTCGACGTAATCCATCACGATAAATATCTTGTCCATATTGCTACCAACTACTATTTCGCGAACGGTAACGATATTCGGGTGCTGAGCTTTCAACAAGGTATTTATTTCCCTCAGGCTGGTGATCGGAAAACCTTCTTTCTCTTGTTCCATTTTCAGTCGCTTCAACGCGACGATTTCATCGGTTCGTTTGTCACGTGCTCTGTAGACTACCCCGTAGGTACCCTCCTCGATACGATTCAAGCATTGAAATTCTTCCACGCTTCTACAGCCTGTGGAACAAAAGATACGCAATGTACAACGTAACGTACGACTAGACTATTGATTTAAATAAGGATATCGAGATACGTACCTTGAATTGCTGGCAGATACGGAGGTAATTCAGGCTCCTCTTCTTCCTTCTTTTCTTCCTCTTCCTCTTCTACGTTCTTGGGTGCACCGTTCGAGTCGACGTGTCCGGGCGATTCTCCGTCCGAATGATCAGACTTCGCTAACCGATCGACGGAGAGAGGACTCGGATTATTATAATCGGAACCGTCGTTAGAATCGGCATTGGAACCTTTGTTCGATTCGTTCGACTCGTCGTCATCGTCGCTACTGGACTCCGACGAGTCGGAGGTATGCCTCTCGGACGATCTCTCGTGTATGCTCTGTTGACCGTCGGACGAATGCCTGGACCTGCGAAGCAGCGATCGATGACTATCCGAAGTTTCTGTCTGTCTGGAGATAAGAAATAAATTTGACGCCGAATACTCACTCGTTAGACTTAGAATGACCTTCGTCGGAATGAACAGGGCTCGGACTCTCGTCAGACAATTCCACGACGGATGGATCCTGATTATTGTCCGGGCTCATCGGCCGTTTCTCTCCTCTTTTCATTCTCCGTGCTTCCAACTCCAATCGAGAGACTTCTTTCCTTCTAGCCATTTCCCTGTCGGCTTCCAACAATCGTTCCTTTCTAAGTTCCTGCTCGGTCATCTCCTTCGGGTCCTTCGGCTGTACAGGCATTTCGTTCATTTCTATCTCGTCCGGCTCGTCCGTGACGATCTCCATTGCCTCGCGCAACTGTTTCTCCCTGTGCTCCTTCTCGCGTTCCGCCTTCTCCCTGTCCCTCTCGCGAAGGCGATCGTGTTTATGCGATCTCTTGCGACGTTTCTCCGGCGGCTCCATCAGTTCCGTTTCGGAGTATTGTTGTTCCTCCATGGCTCTCATGTGCCTGTGTTCTTCCATCCGTATATCGCGCCGCTCTCTGCTATTGTCAAGGCTACGAACCTCGCGTCGTTCGCGCATATCTTCCAATCGTATTTCTCGACGATCTCGTTGCTCGCGAATTTCCCGAGATTCCTCGATCCGAACATCGCGTCGAGCTTCCGCCTTGTAATCCCGGATATCCCGCGAATCCTCCCGTCTCTCTCTCCTCTTGTCCAACAACCTGACAAAGAATCGTTACCGTTAGAAACGAGATGACTGAAGAATAAAAGACGTGTTATACCTTTCTCTTAAATCTTCCAAAACCCGATCTCCTGTACTTCTCTCTTTCCTTTCATACCTAGATTCTCTTTCCCTGTGACCCTCCATTCTCTCCAGCCTCTCCATCCTTTCTCTATCTCTTTTAGACGATCCCTCTGATCGATCCGACCTCTCCAGAATATCTAAGTGTCTTCTGTGTCTATGTTTCTCCCTGTGCCTGTCCTCTCCGCGATCATGATGTCTCGACTTCCTCTCTTTCTCTTCTCTGCGATCTCTCCTCTCGCTGTGTTTCTCTCTTCTCCTGGACGAGGTAGACTTGTGATGATGGACAACAGCCTGCGGGGGTTTTATGTCTAAAGAGTCAGCTGTATCACCCCCATCTTCCTCTGAAAAACTACAAGTAAACTTTTTTTCAAAACAAATACTTAAGCATACAAAAATGTTTAGTTAGAACACTCGCGAGCTACTTCATATAATTCCATACCTGAAATCTTCCATATCCTTCAAAGGACTTTTCTTTATTTCTCCGTCCTCGCTCTGATTGTCAATATCCATGTCCATAAGCAATATCAGCTTCTGAACGATGCTTCAACATGCATAATTACACCAGTGATCTATATATATATATCACTGAATTACGCGGAATAACCCCGAGATAAAATGCGAGTTCACGTTCGTCACACGGATCCACGCACGGAAATTATATCGAACGCGTAGTCGTTATATTAATTACACCACAAGAGCACAAAACCTTTGTTACAGCCGACCTTTGTCAGGCCGGTAATCGGTAAAGTCTGAGTAAAACGATGGCCTAAGTTTCTTTGCTCTTGCACCTGCCATGCATGTCACAGTTTTTCGCACTCGCTGGTGTAGGTTCAAAAAGTGATTTCCCTTTTTGCACTTTTAATCGATATTCTATCGTCGTATCGTTGGAAACAACGAAGAAATTCGAAGAAGAGATCGTATAATATTATTATACAAAAATATATCAAAATATATAAACATGCTTTTTACTGTTTACTTTTTTACTACCTTCAGCGCAGGATTCGGAATCGGATTGGTTGGCCGCCACCGCCGAGATACTTCCAGTTCGCGATACATTTTTATGCATTTTTTATATCCATTTAAGAATGTACATCGATATGAACAAGTATATATTTATACTTACGAACGAAATTTGTACATATTTCGATCGAATGGATCGAGGACGTAAGAATTGACGTGTCCCAGGGCTTTTTACATAAAGATTTGCCCATGCGTGTGGCAATTCATTCGCCATACCATATATATATAGTACGTGCACGTACTTCACTATACGCTGCTATACGCGATAACGAACGGTGGTGACGAAAAGTGCGTACACACATTCTATGAACAAATCCGTTTTCTACGAGTTTGACAGATGATCAACTGTCAGTATTCAAACACTTGGAAAAGATAATATATCAATAAACACTTTACAATGGAAGCCGTACCGAGATTACCGATGATATCCTTTCAATTAAAAGTTAGTCCCGAGCCCACTACGTTTGGACCAAAGTTAAAACAGGTACGAATAAGTGAAATTAGATTACGACAACGTTACATCGAGTCACGATCAGTTACTGTTCGCCCTGTATAAATAAAACCTTGTTCCGACTTTCCTCTGTACCATGATTTCGACGAAACAGTTCGATCGTTACCCATTTAAATTGACGAAACAACGTGCAGACACGTCCTGATATTATTTCGTTTCACTTCAGTATATACGTGACTTTTATAACGAGGATCCAGAATCGTATACACACGAAATACGTCAATTAGAAAGCCTACGTGCCCTGGCTATAAGACCACCCGTCGACGTAGCAGGTTGTTCGTTGTTGAAAAAGTATTATTGCCAGTTGCATTTCCTTCAGAGCAGATTCCCCATGGGTAAAGACGGGGCAGCTGCCGTCACGTTTACATGGTAAGCCAATTTNAGGACGTAAGAATTGACGTGTCCCAGGGCTTTTTACATAAAGATTTGCCCATGCGTGTGGCAATTCATTCGCCATACCATATATATATAGTACGTGCACGTACTTCACTATACGCGATAACGAACGGTGGTGACGAAAAGTGCATACACACATTCTATGAACAAATCCGTTTTCTACGAGTTTGACAGATGATCAACTGTCAGTATTCAAACACTTGGAAAAGATAATATATCAATAAATACTTTACAATGGAAGCCGTACCGAGATTACCGATGATATCCTTTCAATTAAAAGTTAGTCCCGAGCCCACTACGTTTGGACCAAAGTTAAAACAGGTACGAATAAGTGAAATTAGATTACGACAACGTTACATCGATTCACGATCAGTTACTGTTTGCCCTGTATAAATAAAACCTTGTTCCGACTTTCCTCTGTACCATGATTTCGACGAAACAGTTCGATCGTTACCCATTTAAATTGACGAAACAACGTGCAGACACGTCCTGATATTATTTCGTTTCACTTCAGTATATACGTGACTTTTATAACGAGGATCCAGAATCGTATACACACGAAATACGTCAATTAGAAAGCCTACGTGCCCTGGCTATAAGACCACCCGTCGACGTAGCAGGTTGTTCGTTGTTGAAAAAGTATTATTGCCAGTTGCATTTCCTTCAGAGCAGATTCCCCATGGGTAAAGACGGGGCAGCTGCCGTCACGTTTACATGGTAAGCCAATTTGGAAGCGACAATTAATGTCTGTCGATCGTTTTACTCGACGACTTGAATTTTTACGTTTAAACAGGAGGGACACGTATGCTAACATGGTCTGTTCATTGGCAAATATCCGCTTTGAAATCATTTCAATTTTGTATAATATCGGTGCTATGCATACTCAACTGGGAGCACTTACAGAGAGAACGTCCGCCGAAGGGATGAAGATGGCTTGTGCCCACTTTCAATGCGCGGCGTGGGCGTTCGAACATCTGAAAAATAGTTACCCGCAGCCGTCCGGAGTAGACTTAGCGCCGGAGCTAATGACGTTCATGCATCAGCTTTGCTTGGCGCAAGCTCAGGAATGTATATTAGAAAAGAGTATGCTGGACAACAGAAAACCGTCGATCGTAGGTAAGCGAGAACGAGCCGACAATAGCGTAGCCGCGTCGAATCCTTTATGGCTTTAATCGTGTATCCTTGTGTATCATTCTACAAGACATATCTATCACGCAGCAAAAGTCGCGAGACAGATAGTGGACTATTTCAATCTGGCGTTAATCACGCTTGAGCAAGGGGGAAGCGAGGAGGGTACCATATCGGACACGGTCGGTACTAAAATTTATAAGGTACGTTTCGAAGCGTTGTCTGGTCAAATCGCTGCGTTATGAAATATCTTGAATATACGAGTTTACTTTTTCCAGAGCTGGAAGCTTTACTTGAAGTTCAAGAAGGCGTATCACTTGGCGGTCACTTCTTTGTACCAAGGCTTGGCTGCCGAGGAGCAGAGGAAGATGGGAGAACGAGTAGCGTTTTATAATTCCGCGTTGGCCTCCCTCAACGAGGCGCAGTTACTTTATTCAAATATTCCCGGAGAGAAGACGATTATAGAAGAGGCGTTGACTTTTACGAACGACGTGATAGAGGGGAAACGTAAAGCGGCGAAGAACGAGAATGAGTTCATATACCACGAGGAGGTGCCTGAAAAGGAGACGTTGCCCACCGTCAAAGGAGCTCCCCTGGTCAAAGGGATATCGTTCAGTATCAACGATCCTGAGGTCTCGGGTCCCGACATATTCGCCAGATTGGTACCGATGAAGGTACACGAAGCGAGTTCAATGTATTCGGAGGAGAAGGCAAAAATACTGCGTTCCGTCGGGAGCAAGGTCGAGGAGAAGGATCAACAGTTGAACACCTATCTGACTTCTCTGAAGTTGGAGCATATGAGTCTGTGGGATCCCGACGCTCAGACAACGGAATGGGAACGTTTACCTCTGCCCGAGGAATTGGTCGAAAGGTGCGCGGCGATGAACGCTAAACATGGGATCCAAGAGTTGGTCGAGATCATGGACAAATTGTCGGAGACTTGCGAGGACGTCGAAAAGATATTGAAGGAAATTAAGAAGCTTCTCCTGGACGAGGAACAGAAGGAGAAGGAGTACCAAGACGCGGTCGGGAAGCGACCGCCCTCGATAGTCGCAACGGATTTAACCAGAGAAGCCAAGAAATACGAGGAGGCCTACAACAAAGCTCTGGAGACCAATCACTCTCTCAACAAAGGAATAACGAAGCACGTGAAGAATTTAGAGTTACTCTCTCAGCCGCTCGCCGAGCTCATCGCTCACATACCTACGCCCACCGCGTACCTCTCCGAACAGAATACCGACAAGTCGCACAGCGCGATCGAATTAGAAAAAATGCAGACGAAAGAGTTGAAACGTATCCTGAACAAGGTCGACGAGATGCGGAGACAGAGGAGCGAGTTGCACTCGAAGCTACGCGATTCGATCGCGCAGGACGACTTGACGCGCTTACTGGTCACCGCGACGTCCGACTCCGGACCTCTGGACCGTCTGTTCGCGGATCAGCTCGGCAAACACCAGAACCTGGTGTCGTTGATCGATCAGAACCTGGCTGCACAGGACAACGTACTGACCGCGTTGACGGACGCTTACGCTCAAACCGCTAGCGTTCGGAAGGGAGTGGAAGAGATACTGAAACGCCGCGAGCATAAAATTTCCTCGTTGATCGCGTCCTACGACGCTTACGAAAACTTGTTGGCTAAAGCCAGCAGGGGCCTTGAGTTTTATAGAAAATTGGAAATAAACGTATCGAAGTTGCTGCAGCGAGTGAAGAGCACTTGTAAAGTGCAGGACGAAGAACGGGAGCAGATCCTCGCGCAGGACAGTAACAAGAATTCCCAAGAAAAGATCGAGCCCGCGATAGCGGCCGGTTACGATCTGAACCGCGGTCGATCGGGCGGTAGCGGGCTCAAGTTAAAGGACTACTTGAACAACAGACCGGAGACTGTTCAGAATCAATATTACAACGTCTACAAAGGACAGGGCAAGCAGATGGACGTTGCCGGAAAATCATATTTGAACGAAACAGTGAACAAAGCTACTGCGTCTGTTCATCCCGGCGGAATCACCGGAATGGACGCGATGTCGGCTGGAAAATCTATGCAGCAGCAGTATTACCCGTCGCCGTACACGGATTACAAAACGAGTTTGCCTTATTTGCCTCACGAGTCTACCGCGTACAACGAGAACGCCGCTTTGAGTCAAACCTACATGCACGTAAACAGTACGGACACGGCGAGTACCTATCCGCAAGTACTCGGGACGAATACGATGACGGATACCGCGCCGATGTATCCGGTGAACTCTTACGTGTCCAACGGACAGTATTCTACGACTGTGGACGGCCAGCACAAGTACCCGAGTGCTCAGCCGCAGTACAATTATTCTAGCAACGCGTTACAGTACGAGACCTATCATCAGCCCCCAGTCGATTATTCTGGATACAACGTCGCGCAATATCCCTCGAACCTCGACAAGACTGCAACCAGTGCTAAAACCGATGTGTCCGCTCAACCGTCGACGATAGCGCAAACCATGGCTCTGTCGAGCACGGTGAACAAGACGACGGACATGCACGGACATCTGTACACGACCGCGACTCAACCGGGACAGCCGTACGTCCCCGAACAGCAGAAGTTCGTTCCCCANATTCTGGATACAACGTCGCGCAATATCCCTCGAACCTCGACAAGACTGCTACCGGTGCTAAAACCGATGTGTCCGCTCAACCGTCGACGATAGCGCAAACCATGCCTCTGTCGAGCACGGTGAACAAGACGACGGACATGCACGGACATCTGTACACGACCGCGACTCAACCGGGACAGCCGTACGTCCCCGAACAGCAGAAGTTCGTTCCCCAAGAGCCGGTCCCCGTCGTGCAAAATCAACACGTACTGCCGGCGGACCAGAGCCAACTGCAGAACTACACTCTTCCTCAAGCGAACCAGAACGAAGTTCCGTCTGGCCAGACTTACGCCGCTGGGATGTATTACAACTCTGCCGACTTACAGACTCAGCAGACCGCGTCGAACCAGGCTATCACCGCGGCGAGAAACATGGCCCCCGGTTCCGGACATTACATGCAACCGCAGTACATGAACGCGACCATTCCTCAGTCTGTTCATTCCACGACTTCTTTGACCGTCAACGACGCGGGCGATTCGTATTCCCCGGCGATGCACGGCTCGAACGTTCTACAGTACCCACAACAGGCGACCGTCGACCAGAGTAAACAAGTTTACACGGACAAGGGATATCAGTACGGATCGCAGACGTTGAGCAACGACGCTGCGTTGAACTATCCCAGTACTTATCACGGTATACAGCATCCCGGTGGCGTTTCGTACCCGCAGACCATGTTGCCGACGGACACCGCTGGCACTTACGCGTACACGAGCAATACGAACGACGCGGAGATGATTCAGAGCCACGCGAAGTCGTCGACGAGCATGCAAAGTTATCCACAGGCTTATCAGCAGTATCCGCAACAGTATTCGGGATACGGTGGCGTCTACGCTCACGGCTATACTCAGGGATATAATTACGTCCAAGGAAACCAGACGACCAACGCGATGGAGGAACCTTATAAGAGTCAGATGGGATACGCTTATAATCCCACTGGTCAGTGTTACGAATACAATCCGGGGAGCGTGCAGACCTCGCAGCCTGTTCAAGTGTCCCAGCAACCGTCCGACTCGACGCCGCAAATAAATACCGGTATCAACAACGTCAGTCAGCAGCAAGAGACCAGCGCGAGATACACGAACGCCAGTAACAATTCCACGGTCAGTCAGACTCAGTCTTCTCAGTACTCTGGCCAGACGTACACGCCCGAGAGTTCGTCNACGTCAGTCAGCAGCAAGAGACCAGCGCGAGATACACGAACGCCAGTAATAATTCCACGGTCAGTCAGACTCAGTCTTCTCAGTACTCTGGCCAGACGTACCCGCCCGAGAGTTCGCCCGAAAATTATTACACCGCGCCGTACGGTCTCCAAGTGCAAAATCAAAGTAGTAAGTGGCGAACTGGCTCGTTTC
This sequence comes from Ceratina japonica, assembly GCA_019453355.1. Lineage (NCBI taxonomy): Eukaryota > Metazoa > Arthropoda > Insecta > Hymenoptera > Apidae > Ceratina > Ceratina japonica. The sequence continues at coordinate 179,295 of SMSR01015602.1, read as the reverse complement.
TTCTCATCTGTATCTCGATTTATTAATAAATTCTTTATTGTTCTCAGCGTCCGTCAGCAAACACGAGACTTACAGTAATTACAACCAGACGTACATGCAAGCTGCCAACAACGGGACTAACACGACGACGAGCTCGAATCCCACCAAGTCGACCACGAAGTCGGAAACGTCGAACGTAGACTTGCTCGCGGATCTCGACGTCATGATAAACCACGCGCCCTTGGTGCCGGAGGTACGGCCCGCGAATAAAACCGAGGAGACGACCAAATCCCAGGACGAGGCTGCGACGGCTACGACGAGAGACGAAGACGCGAGTAACGCCGATTCGACGAAAAACGACGAGCAGCCCGTCGCCTCGTCCAGCGTCGTCGAGGACAAGACGGAGAACGAGAATTTACAGATCGTGTGGGACACGTGGTCCAACGACGTGCAACCCAAGAAGGATCCGTTGGGAGACCCCGTGGCGTTGCAGAAATTCGTCAGCGAGGTGGAGAAGTACGAAAAATTTGTAGACAGTTTGCTCGTGAAAACGTTGAGCGGAGCGACCAATCTCGACATAAAGTGGAAAGAGGTTCAGGAGTTCGAAGTGAGTTCGACCGCGAGTCATTCTTGTAACGCTGAATAGATCGAAATCGTCTCACGATACTTTTCGTAGGAACGGGAGAGCGGCAAACAGTCGTGTACAGTGGCGTTGGCGCATTCCTCGGAGAACAGAGTGATGGAGTGTATCCCGTACGACACGACCAGGGTACAAATGTCGACCGCGGACGTTCCGAAGTACATTAACGCTTCCCACATAATGGAGATCACGCAATGGATACCGACGGGATTCATTATAACACAAGCGCCGTTGCCGAACAAATTAGAAGTATTCTGGACGATGATGTGGGAACAAGAGAGCGAGATAATCGCGTGTCTGGTGTCCGATTCTCAACTGAGCGGAGAGATATATTGGCCTATAAACGAAGAAGACGTGTTGAGCATCGGTAGCTTTACGATCCGCTTGAAAAAGAGAACCAATCACGTGTCGTACGTCCAAAGAGTTATTTCTGTGCATAATACTAGGAAAAATTCCGAAAAGACTGTCGTGCACATGCAATTCCTCACATGGCCTTCGAAGTAAGGAGAACTTGGACGACATCGGACGATGATCCATGCACGTTGATCCACGTATTTCGTTTTGTTCCGTAGCGGTTTTCCCAGTAGTCCGGGCCCGTTGCTCAGCTTCTCGACGGACGTGATGACCGAGCAGGCGTTGAGACGTTGCACGAAGCCGGTGGTGGTCCACTGTCTGGACGGCGGAGCGTTGAGCAGCTTGTTCCTCGTGGCAGCGGCGACGGTGTGTCATATACGCGCGGGTTGCGGGATAGTCAACGTGCCCCTGGTATTCAAAGGTCTTCTGAAGTGCCGTAAACAAATTGTAAATAAGGAGTCCTTGCTGTTCGCGTATCAACTAGTGTTGTACCATGCTCAAGACATTTTAATGAAACGTAAGGACTACTGCTCTCTTTATTATTTCTCTTCTACGATCGTTTACGAGCGTTGCCAATCGGATTTGTCGAACGTCAGGTGGGATTTTGTCGTCTACTCGTTCGACGTTCGAGAACTTTGAAGGGTTGAAAGGGAGTAAAGACAAGACGAACAGAAAGATGCATCCCTCCGACGATTTTCTTCACAGCCTCGGTATCAACGCGCAGCGAGCCGACGCCGAACAAGGTGAGATTCTTGTTTTCTTTCTTCGAAAGACAACGATTTGTTTTTGAATTTCGTTGAAACTCTAGGACGGCAAAAAGGTTCTACTGGTAGCGGCGGCATCGCGCATTCGGCCGCGGCATCGATCCAGGAGAAGTCCAAGGAAGGAGCGATAGATCCTTTGAGCCAGCTGGATCCCCTGTGGTCTATCAGAAGGTAATCGAGTAAAAACTTGCGAGTAAAACTTTATTACGCACCTCGGTAAATAAATCTCTTATTTAAATGGACGATTGCATTTCCCGCGTTTCTTAAATTAACTGAGAACTGCTAACGGTAAGATATAACTAAGGTAATTGTATAAACGACGCTATTCGTAATTGATTCGTATCGAGCCCCGAGATTCCCGAGACACGAAGAGATAGACACGGCTCGTCGAGCGTTTCGTAACGTTCTAAGTTCTAAGGGTTTTACAGTCTGTAAATTATATCGAATAAAATGTATGTATAAAAGGACAAGTACCACCCGTTCAGGTTTATTTCCATCATTACTGGGGAGATCACGTACACGTTCGTGAAACAGGTAATATTAGTGTTACACCTTCGGCTTTTTCCTTTTAGAAGCAATACACAATATAGGTCATGCGTCTCTAAAATATACATATAATTAATAGGTACATATACTTTCAATATACACGTATTCATGCAGCCAAGCCTCGAAATCGGTTGGTATCAATCGTCGTACCAAGTCTTGATGAAACGATTCGTATAGCAATTCGATTGATTAAAAAATAAATGCTTGTTAGAAAGTATTCAGTTTTATAAAGTACACCCCAAATGTTCTTTAATGATACATGTATCGGTACAGTTTCGTAAACGCTATTAGAACGAGCGTATTGCGGCATACTCTTCGTTCTTAGATTAGTATAAAGATTACCTCCAAAATTAAGTTACTTTATACGTAGATATATGATTACGTTCGTACTAAATTAACGTGTAGTAACGAGGTCTGAGCATGTCTTTTATAAAACTTTCAATTACACTAAAACGCGCGGTGGAAATGTACGTGACTCTGTACTTAGTGCCTTGTCGATATCTCGTAGACAATTAAAAAACTTACAAACGAGTAAAGTTTCTCGAATCTCGAATTACGGGGAATTGTGGCAATGTTACTTCTCTCTCTCTCTCTCTCTCTCCTTTTAGATCCCTCTGTTCCTCAAGTCTTTCACTTTGTAAATCCGGACGAGCCAGTGTTCCGTGGTGTAAGCTTCTTCCAACGTTTCGAGCTCAAAATCTTTATTACCGATTTCCATGTTTCTGACTCTGTCGTACCCAGACGGTTTGCCTGTACAATTACCAAAGAATAGATTACTACCTTCGAGCATTGTACATTGAATTCTCGTACTATTCGACGTTCCCAAGACGTACCGCCTTCTGTATAAACTTGACCGAATCTGTAGTAACACATTTTGTACATGAGACAATTGAGCAAAATCGGAGAACCCTCTTTGTCGACTCTGAATTCGCCCGCAGAGTTGTAGTAGTCCCATTCGGTTATAGATTTCCCTTTTTCGGTACTACCGCCGATGCGCACCATCCATAGGAACTTGTTGATGTCTGTACAGAATTCAATAGATAGATGTTATTGATAGATATTTAGACAGCCGACAGAATTTTTAATTCCTAGTAGAATTTCTATTGTAGTACCGTCCGACGAATAGCCCGTGAGTCCTCCGAAAATAACGAGAACGTAATTCACGTCTAATTCTCTCATTATCTCGTAAGCCTTCTCCTCCGAGCTCGCCATTGCCTGACCGACTCTTGATATGTGAGTATTGTTCCATGTATTATTGTCTACCAAAATAGTTCGATTTGCCATCGCCGTTATTTGATATCCGTAATCCCACCAGGACATGATCTTGGCGTTCTGCGACGAACAAACACAGTTGTACACAGTTGTACACACTTTCAATCGTTACCGAATTATATTTCAAACGTATTCAAGAGTATTACTTCCGGAGTGTTCATGCGCAACCAGTAATAAGCTTCCCTGAAATCGTCGAAAATCATACGTCCGCCGTCCGGAGAACGTGCCGACAACACGATGCTCGGCGAACTATAAGCTTCTGCCGTGACCCACGTGCAGTGAATGGTATACGAAAAGAAGAGGATGCACATCATAGCTATAAAGAGCATGGCAATCTGGAAACGTACAACAATCAAAACGTAAACATCTTGTATATTCCATAGGAAATGACAATGAAATTATATATAGTCACCTCGTTCCTAAGAACGTAATTGCTTTCAAATTTCTTTGACTTCTTGTCACCGGTCTTTCCTCTGTCCAATTGTTTCATGTAAGTGATGAGCAAAGAGGAAGCTGCGATTCCACCCAAGATACACATCACGGGGGCAAGGACCAACATCAAACGAACCATCACGCCCTGGACAGAGTTCAAAGGATATTCGATTCGAGTTCGCCTCTCTTAATAAGACGTTGCTGTTTACTCACGGCAAAGTATAAACTCGTAACTCCGTACAAGATGAGGAAAATATTCGAGTCCGTCAATTTCGAGAAACAAAAGTATAAACCGGGTGAGAATAGAAATACTAAGATCTGAAGATCGAAATAGAACGAACTCCAGGACGTTGGCTGATGTTCGGAAACGGAAGCGATTATCGGTATGTGATTCTTCGCGTACGACGGGTCCAAGAGGGAGTAGAAACGGCCGGTCCACGGAGATATTTTCCCTTATTAAAGAAAATCAACAAATCTAACGTGAACGTTCTCTCACAGAAACTAAAACGTCGTTGAAAGTATCTTACGTACCTGTGATCGTCAAGACGACGCCCAACACAAACGAAACAGTGACCACGGAAATAAGAAGGCCTCGGAACAATATTTCAAAGTCCTCCTGCGACATTTTACTGCGCAGATAATCGACGAGAGCGTGGATCTGACAGAGTCCGAAAACGCCCAATGCCTGAAGAGATAGATCGAATTAAACACTCGTTTAAAATATTTTCTCGGTAAAATCGGCACTCACGAGCATGTGTTCAGAGCTCTGGACCGGTTGAAAGCCGACGAACGATATCTGCATAGACAGGATCGTTCCCAAGCAGTACAAGATACTGTACGCCGTGTATATCCTGTGAGAAAATCTGCCGGTCGCCATCAACGTCAACACGTGTAGAGGAATGAGATTGATCAGGAATACGTAGCCGCCCCACGAAGAAACCATATAAAAATACGCAAGAGCGGCGCAGGTCGCCCAGCAAATCGCTCCCGTCTTAACCGCTTTGATCCACATGTAATATGTAAACAACATACAAAAAATAGCTATGCCTTCGTTGTCGTAAGATCCCGCTACCGATCGCGATATATAACCGGGGACAATCGCTATCATCGCCGCGGCAAACAATCCTGACGCAGAATCCTTGAAAAAAAATACATAAAATAATACTCGTCGTTAAAGCGCGAAGAGACCGCTGGTAAACATTTTTTACCTTCAATTCTTTGGTGAGTAAATAAGTAATGATCGTCGTCAAACTGGAAAATAACGGAGCGAGGAAGACGCAGATAGTACGTATGTCCAGGGTGATGTTTAATAACCACGATATATGATACAACGCTGCCGAAGTTATCATTAAACCTGGATATATAGTACCTGACGAGAAAGCAATTAAATTAGTTGTTTGACTCGTATCAACTTTTCATTCCTATACACGTACCTCCGATTATCCTCCCGAGAGGATACCAGACCCGATCGTCGAACCAATTGTGAAAACTGTAAAATCCATTTTCTGCCAAGTATTTCGTTGTGCGGTAATTGAAATACGGGTCGAATTCGTGGATAACACTTTCAAATCTCAAGACCGAGAACAACCTGGTAGCAAACGCTGAAATAAAAAAGAAACGTATTTTCCCGTAGTAGAGAATACTGTAAACTGTGAGGATTGTAAAGGGACGTACATAGAATCGCTGCCAGAGATAAGACGGTCAATTTCAAAAGCGTTTCCTGCTTGGGAGCAGACATACGCAGACCCCTCGTTTTCATCAATGTAGTCATGTCGACAAGACTTGTGAGGTATCAATTTCAATGAGCACCACTTTTTACTTCAATTTATCTAGAACAGGAAGAAACCAAAGTTATTTAGTCGATCATTATACTCGTTTAATTAATAGGAAGAACTACAGCTGTCTCGCATGCGGAAGCAGATACACATTCAGAAACACACGTGTGTCGACAAAAAGTATGTGATGTAGCGTGAAAGAAAATCGCTAAACTGAAACGTGTCACATGGCATTTGTCGTTTAATAGAATAGGTCCACTCCGCGAGAGTACTACGGGTTAAAGGACTCTTGATTACTCGACGATACGAATGATTGACGAACCAACGGGCGGAATATTTCAACGCTGCGAATACATGCCGAATAAAGAGGCTACGCAGGATTGACGTCTATTAAAAAATTGACCACGTACACAAAAGTACCGGCCGGCGACATATGCACATTTTCTATTAGACATCTCATCGTTCCGCATCGTACATTCGTGTAGTTTTATACGTAACGAATAGATCGTTGTTTCGACTTACGAATTTACGCACTACACAATACAACGAAAGTAATAAAATAATTTTTCATTTAAACTCTATTATCTGAGAAACATCGCGACACGAAAGAAAAAACCATAGATTATATAGTAGATACAATTGATGCCAGTAACGCCGCACTTGCGTTTTTAGTACGGATCAGCAAATAAATTTATCATTCCTCGTACGCATAAATGTAATAACGTTATACGAGATGCGTCGATGAAAAACGCGTGGACTCTTATTTCATTATCACAGAGTGCTAATTTGAAAAAAAACAACATGATTTTGATGAGAACGAATCCTCTTTTCTCTCATCAGTGCTTTTACGACATCAAGAGGTGCGTCTACGTTCACTTCGTGTAATCGTCAATGGGTTCGTCATTCCCGCCAGACGACCGGTATTTGTATCATGTTTCGCGAGATCTCTTCCTCTCGATTATATTTAAGTACGATAATTTATTCGACCAGTGTCGCATTTTTGTAACGTTCTGATCACCGCGAAAAAATGTCCGAGGGTGAGTGTCAATTCTTACGAACGAATACACGTGCCGTGTTACGTGAAACACTGTAACCTGTGCACAAAGTCGGACCAATGATTCTATCTAATGTATTTAACAGAAAAGGGTACCACGGAGGACATGTGGACTCCCTACAAGGAGCTACAGAGTCTCGTAGGAAGATACATCACCTCGCCGCCGACTACGTACGATCTCCAGTATCACGAATTCACGGAAGCTCTGCGCAATCACAGACAAAACTTTCTTACTCTCTTGAAAAATCCTGTAAGTTCTTTTCTAATGAGTAGACCGTGATTCTCGTGCACAGTGTCGAGGTATATTTTGTTGTAGCCCCCGAACACAAACAGCAGAGAGGAAATCACAAAGGGATCCACGGACGGTATAACGCTTCCAGGCCTAGGACACCAGTTGTTGTCGAAGGAATTGGTCGACGAAACTCTTATCATATCAGACATGTACGAACTGAACGAGTTCATGGCACTGGATCTACTCTGCACTGCCCAATTGCAAATGCCTCATCATCCTGGTCTACCGAGAGGACTGACAGCTATTCTATTGTACTACGATGGAAAGAAGGCGCTCACNAGGGTACCACGGAGGACATGTGGACTCCCTACAAGGAGCTACAGAGTCTTGTAGGAAGATACATCACCTCGCCGCCGACTACGTACGATCTCCAGTATCACGAATTCACGGAAGCCCTGCGCAACCACAGACAAAACTTTCTTACTCTCTTGAAAAATCCTGTAAGTTCTTTTCTAATGAGTAGACCGTGATTCTCGTGCAAAGTGTCGAGGTATATTTTGTTGTAGCCCCCGAACGCAAACAGCAGAGAGGAAATCACAAAGGGATCCACGGACGGTATAACGCTTCCAGGCCTGGGACACCAGTTGTTGTCGAAGGAATTGGTCGACGAAACTCTTATCATATCAGACATGTACGAACTGAACGAGTTCATGGCACTGGATCTACTCTGCACTGCCCAATTGCAAATGCCTCATCATCCTGGTCTACCGAGAGGACTGACAGCTATTCTATTGTACTACGATGGAAAGAAGGCGCTCACAGCAACTTTGAGAATGCTCGTACAAGTCAGAATGGGTCACAGTTGGAAAATAAATGCTCCGATTGGACTCCTGAGACACATAACGGAGTATACGAACAAATTGCGAGAGGATGGTCTGTTGGACAGGATTTTGTCGTTGTTGGAAAAGATGGATCCAGTGAAGGAGCAGGAGCTGTTGGAAAAGAATCGCGCGCTAGGCGGACCGAAACATCGGTACATGGTCATGAAGCTGTACAATGACTCCAGGCAGGACTTGGCGGATATCTTGTACTTGTGGTCTGCGCAGTCTTCCCTGCCGAACCCGATTCTGTTTCGCGTGATATCTTTGTTGCAGTCGAAACAGATCGGTCCGGACGCGGCGGAAAACGGCCCGGACAAAGTCACGCTCGCTCTGATAATGAGCGTATTGAGCGCGATCAATTTCAGTTCGTTACATAGTCACGAGAACGCCGAGGAGTTGATCAATACCATGCCGCTGATCGCGGAGAGGGCGCACGAGGAACTGTATCAGAGACTGACGTCGAAGAACATGGAATGGGAGAGTACCGGCTTACGGGGACTTGTACAGTTCGCCTTCGTGGTCGCTCTGACCACGGTCAAGAACGTAGCCAGCGTACAGTCGTTGAACATCACCAACGAGGACGAGAGTCTGCTGGAAGCGGCTTTGTCGAACAAGTGCTTTCATTTCATGGCCGAGGTACTGTTCAAGAACAAGAGCGTGTGCAACGAAGAATTCTACTTCCGCTACTTCCACTCTCTCATTTCGGACTTTATACTGCTGATGCCGTTGAAAGTCAAGGAGCTGCGGAGCCGCGCGGACGGACCCATGCGTCTGATCCAGGCGTACCAGCAGGGCGGCATCGAGCCACCTCTGAACCTGGACAATCACTTCGAGTATCTGATGTTGACCGTCGCGGAGTTGTACAAGGAAGACCCGCTGAAACTGGAACTGGTCATGGACTACTGGTGTCTTCGTACCGACGCCGCGCATCCGCCGGCTCCCGCGTACGTCAATCATCTGCCGTCCAGGCAGGTCGCCCTCTTCAAGTTCGTACGTCTCGCCGGCGAGATACTGCCGGCGGGACTGTTCGTGTCGTACCTGAAGATGATCGCGTCTCTCGCGTCGTCCCCGCAAGCCGCTCAGCAAGCGTTCAATTTCCTCAAGCCGAACGGATCTTCCGGGTCGACGACCACCATTTCCTGGGATCACTTCTTCAAGTCGTTGAGTCAGTATTACGACAACTTGCGAAAGGAATTGCCGCCCAGTCAGGACACCGTCTACCGCCAGAGGAGCCACCCGAAGGGTATCACACCGGAAGAGGTGAAGGGTCTCGAAGCGGTGCTGCTGGTCGTGCAGGTGATCGCGAGGAACGACGAGGTCTCCAGGATAAACATTTGCAACAATCCCGGGTGGAAGGTGTTGCCGTCTCTGATAGGTTTGGTCAGCTGCGGCATATCGATACCGTTGAAGAGCGTGTTGATACGAACGCTCGCGGCGCTCGCCAGGTCGCCCGAGAGTTCGTCCACGGTGTGGCAGAATCTGGAGGCCGCGCAGATACTCTCCACGATACCGACCGTCAGCAGCTATCAGCCGCGAGGCGTGCAGACGGAGCTCGAAGAGATCGAGTCGAAGAAGGACGAGTATCCGTTGACGCGGGCGATGTTGGAACTGTTGGACGTGCTCACCGACTTCCCCGTTCTACGACTGTTGGGAATGGGCCAACGCAATCCCGGCTTCGACCCGTACCTGCACTTCATCATCGACACCGTGTTCTTAAAGTTTCACACGCGTTCGTACAAGAATCCGGGCGAGAAGTGGGAGGTGGCTGAGGCTTGTCTGAAGATATTCTCGAAGCTGATCAAACAGTATGAACCGATCGTGGACGACTTCACCGGGTGCAGGGTGGAACTCCAGAGCGGGGAAGTGACGTCGGTCAACTCTGCTCCCGGTTACCACCTGATGACGCGGCTGCACTCGAAGTCCGAGTTGCTGCACGTCGTACTCTACGTGCTGGACAAGGGTTGCGCGCATTTCGACGCCTACGAACCGTTCCCCGGCAAGGAGAGTCTCGAGAACGCTGCCCTGTACTGCCTGGAGATACTGGAGAGAGGACTGAAGACGCAGCACGCGTACATGGCTCAGTTGGCCGCCGCCAAGTCGATCCACAAGATCATGACCGGACTGTCGAGGCTGCTGCTGGAAGTGGACCCGCGGTCGAAGAAGCCCGACTACATGATAAACGTCGCCAAGTACGTGTCGTACAGCTCGTGGCTGCCGCGGCACGCGTTCCACGCGGTCGGCGTCGTCCACGAGGTGACCAACGAACCGGGAGCCGACTCCGAGCTGCTGTCGACGTTCACGGCCACACCCGCGCTGACCACCGGCATCAGGCACGGTTTCGTCGAGTGCCTGGACGCCGACGCGACGTACGACGACGACGACGAGGCCACCGAGAACGAGAAGCAGTACACCGGCAGTTGCAAGGAACGAATCCTGCTGCTGATGATGCAGAGCATCGCGCGACCGACGCCGAACCTCTCGCACTACCTGCTGGGGTTCGAGATAACGAAGAACATCGAGAAGACCGTTCTGCAACAGCCCGGGATACTGGGCTTCCCGCGGACCTGTCTGCACTCGATACTGGCGATACTGGAGCAGTCGCTCGGAGAACGAGGCCGCGACAAGATCGCGGAGGCCTCCTACTGTTTCCTTCACACGCTGACCGCCAACAGCAAGACCTCGGTCCCGGTGCTGAGATTCCTACGGACGAACGCCAACCAGGACTTCGTACAGCGGCATCTGTCGAAGTTGCCGTTCGAGGGACCGACCAAGTCGACGGAGCTCGGTTGCATGTCGTGGCTGTTGAAGATAGCCGCGATCGAACTGCGAGTCGCCGGCGGTAGCTCGCAGAACTCGCTGGTTCAACGTCTCGTCGGGACGTTCGGTCGACATGAGGAGGAGGAAGGGCAGATCGTCCCGTCGCAGAAACTACTGATGGACATGCTGCACTACATCGAGTTCCAACTCCAGCCGGAGCCGGCGCTGTCCCTGGACTTTTTCGATCCGTCGCAGGTCGAAATGGTTCTCGGACGATGCAGCGTTCCGGTCGCGTTGATCGGTGGCCCTCGTCTCGTAGACATCAGGAAACTGCACTCTCTCATCACGGACGAGTTGGCCGTCACGCGGAACAGCGCCACCGCTACCCAGCGCAATCTCATGCGACAGGAGGTGCAAAAGATCTTGACGTACGCGTTGAAGAGGAATCAGACGAAGCTGCTGTCGTACGCGACGGTCAAGTTCGTCGAGGGCTGGTGCCAGACGACCGAGATACTGTTCTGCGTCACGACCGGTCAACAGCTGCCCACGCCACGGAAACAGAATCTCTTGTTGAACCTGTCCCACGACCTGTTGCAAAAGATGACGTCTTGCGAGGCGCTCGGCGAGATCAAGACGTTGGTGTCGGGGACCGTTCTGATGCTGCTGGTGCACCTGCGAAACAGCTTCGTTGCGCATACGGACAACGACGAATCCTACTACCCGTCATCCCCCTCGAACGCGACGATGATGAAGATCGTTCTCGGCCACGTGCTCCAGTGGATCCTGAACGCCGGCGGCGCCTCCTCGCAGAAGGTGACGACTCATTTGTACGCCGCTCTGCTGAACTTCCTCTGCGTGATCGGCCTGGAGAAGTCCGAGACGACGAACGTCGCCGACATGACGTACGTCGGCCAGCTGGACAGCTCCACGAACNCCTCCTCGCAGAAGGTGACGACTCATTTGTACGCCGCTCTGCTGAACTTTCTCTGCGTGATCGGCCTGGAGAAGTCCGAGACGACGAACGTCGCCGACCTGACGTACGTCGGCCAGCTGGACAGCTCCACGAACAGGGTGATGCTGGCGCAGGAACGTTCGCACCGGTACGCCACGATCCAGGTGATAAACGGCTTCGGCACACGTCTGATGGACGTCTTGTGTCACAGCTGCTCCGGCGGCCACGACGTCTGCAAAATGTTAGCGTTGTCCTGTCTGGACAAGATCTTGGAGCTGGACCGCGACAACGCGTGGATCGTCTACTTGACCGGTAGGGGATACTTGAAACATATGATAGACAGCCTTCTGGAATCGGACAGTATGCTGTTGAGCATGCTGCGACCGGAGCCGCACACGTTGCGACCGTTGTACCTGTACGAGGCGACAATGGCCACGTTCTGTAGAATGGCGTCCACGCGGTTGGGCGCCGAGAGCCTGCTGGAGAACAAGATCCTGTCGTGCGTCTCGAGCATGACGGTGTTCGATCATCACCCGGACGTCCACATGGGCTTCGAGGGAGGCGACTACTCGTTCGTACCGTCGATCGGGCAGCGCTACCAACAGATACTGTTGCCGGCTCTGTACCTCTGCGACGCGTTGCTCACCACCCTCGGCACGGAGAATCAGTCGTGCGCGGTACAGATCTGCGGATTTCTGCAGAGCCATCGCGACACCGTCGAGACAGTGCTGAGGAACGCGTCCCCGAACGCGAACGAACTCTTCTCGAAGGAGATCGCCTGCCTGACCGGCGTCGTGTCCCGGTCGGCGAACGTCGACATATACAAACTGGTGGACGAGGAACTGGCCAGGAGCGAGTACGACGAACAGAAGACGGACGACATCAGCGGTATGAGGGAACTCCGCACTCATCTGTCGTCCCTCCAGAGACTGATGCTGTCGCTGCTCTGTAAATTCCAACTGCGGCCAGCTCCGATTCATCTGAACCACGAGCAAACCGAGGCGAACCAGCAGCACGTCTCTCGCGTTCAAATAGTCGCGAACGTCATGCTGTACACGCGCAATCAGATGCAGCACAGCAGGATGGATCAGAAGATCAGCATTCACTTGACGCTGAAACCGGGAGCGAGGGAAGACAAGGCGAAGGACGCGTTCGGCGACGTGCACCTCGGGGCGATCGTCGATCAACTCGTCTCGGTCACGAATCTGTTGCACACGGAATTGCCGCACGTCGACAATCTGATCAAGAAGTCGGCGATAGTGGACGAGATGAACACGTCCGAGTTGAAGAAGTATATGTCGAACGAGGAGGCGGAACTGGACGTACAGAAGCAGCGGATAATAGTGGAACAGCGATTGAATCGCTGGGTGAAGGAGAAGCGCAAGACCGTCAAGTATTGTTCGTTGATAATAGAACACGCCTTGTACATTCTCTGGAGCCATTTGGACTTTTACATGACGCAGGTGGTGTCGGGACACGGTCGAATGCAAGGTAACTGTTTTAAATCGTATTCATACTGGTCGTTCGCCAGCTAAAAATTCGTCTCGTTTCAGTGTCGTCGGGAGGGATAGACGAGAGTATGGTAGCGTGGAAGGTATCGTCGGAAACGTTGATGGAACTGAAACAAGGTCTAGTCTCCACGTTCACAGACAATTTTATTAAACAGTTGTTGGACACGCACAGTGAATACGCAACGGTGGACCAGGGTTTCGTCGAAGCCCTCGTCAGAAGAATCAAAAGGCTACTACAGTTCATCATGTGATGTTACGTTTACGATTCGTCGTCGATTCATCTGTAACTCGTTTTATGGACATAACGTTCGTGATGTGAAACATATTTTTTTACACGTTCTTGTATTTACTGTAACTACCACGACGATTACAAACAGTATTTATACCGAAGAAATTCGACTGATAAAAGATCTTACACAATCGGCGAACGTAACATTCGGTAATCGACTTCCATACATGTAAAAAATTGTACCTCGTACTATGATCGATGAGTTATAAATTCCTAGGAAATTGTTATCGTATCACATTGTTTTGTAGTATTTGATATCGCGAAACGAAACGGATCTTCTCAAGAGGTGATAACTGCCTCGTCCCAAGGCCCATAGATATTGTCTTTGTATTTCTGACATCTCACGTACCAGTATGGGCAAACGAAATGTAAGAACGCGATGGTCGCGACAAACACGTAGGAGAGCGTTTGCGAGACCGTCAAAAGAAGGTACGAAGTACAGAGCGTTAAGAAGCTCGAGATCAATATTTTACTGTTCAGCTTGTGCATCAAAAATGGTAATAGAACGAAGCATTGTACAGAGACGGTGAGAAGAGTAAAAGCGTGGAAAGGTGATGCCAGTCTGGATGCTAACATCAACGAGCCGAAGATCGACGAAGTTACGGATAGAGAGTCTGAAAGGGAGATTTGCAGAGGACCGTACTTACTGAATATTAAATGCACCAAAAACATTAATATCGTCATGGCATAAATGGTATCTGTACTGACGGTCTCTGTCAACGTTTTCAATACGGGAGATAAGATATAACCGAACACGAGGAAGATCAACACCGTTCTGATATGTTTCGTCAGTCTGATCGGAGTGCTCGGGCTCTTTAAACAATACACGTAATATCCTATTACCGTGAACAGTATGACCGACGTAAACACGACGTTGGGACTGGTCCATTCTTTGTTCAACCAAATAAATATTATGACAAAAAGAATAACGACGTTCAGCCGAACACAGACGGTTGCACCTAAACTGATAGCTTCTGTCAACGTCACGTTGTTCGGTTTTATATTTTTACGCAGTTCCTCCAAGAACGAGTCATCCGTATAATTGTCCGGCAAGCCACGATTCTCGTACAACTTCTTTTGCCACTGTACCTCCGCGTTCATAATGTACACCGAATCAATATACGAGTTTTTATCAATCATGATCGTTCAATCGTCCTAATTCCACTTCTCGTTTCACTCGTCGAAGGAACTCGTATCATCACTGAAGGGTTAACGTCTCCGTTCATTGCCGAGTGTACACGTATCAGCTCGGACCGCTTTTGGCAGACTCGCTTTTTGCATAAAGCATACTATAAAATAGAAACAGATGATCTTAATTTTCGTCGNCGTTAAGAAGCTCGAGATCAATATTTTACTGTTCAGCTTGTGCATCAAAAATGGTAATAGAACGAAGCATTGTACAGAGACGGTGAGAAGAGTAAAAGCGTGGAAAGGTGATGCCAGTCTGGATGCTAACATCAACGAGCCGAAGATCGACGAAGTTACGGATAGAGAGTCTGAAAGGGAGATTTGCAGAGGACCGTACTTACTGAATATTAAATGCACCAAAAACATTAATATCGTCATGGCATAAATGGTATCCGTACTGACGGTCTCTGTCAACGTTTTCAATACGGGAGATAAGATATAACCGAACACGAGGAAGATCAACACCGTTCTGATATGTTTCGTCAGTCTGGTCGGAGT
This sequence comes from Ceratina japonica, assembly GCA_019453355.1. Taxonomy (NCBI): domain Eukaryota; kingdom Metazoa; phylum Arthropoda; class Insecta; order Hymenoptera; family Apidae; genus Ceratina; species Ceratina japonica. Next base: position 164,171 of record SMSR01015602.1, on the reverse strand, counting down.
GCTCGGGCTCTTTAAACAATACACGTAATATCCTATTACCGTGAACAGTACGACCGACGTAAACACGACGTTGGGACTGGTCCATTCTTTGTTCAACCAAATAAATATTATGACAAAAAGAATAACGACGTTCAGCCGAAC
>SMSR01015602.1:151990-163960 GCA_019453355.1 Ceratina japonica | reverse complement strand
TCCACTTCTCGTTTCACTCGTCGAAGGAACTCGTATCATCACTGAAGGGTTAACGTCTCCGTTCATTGCCGAGTGTACACGTATCAGCTCGGACCGCTTTTGGCAGACTCGCTTTTTGCATAAAGCATACTATAAAATAGAAACAGATGATCTTAATTTTCGTCGCGATCGAATATAGTTGTACAGATTAAGTACTGAACATTGTCAAACGTTAATAAAGCTTACGATCCGGTGAGGGAAGCTGTTCGTTCGTGATGGATAACGTTAAAATCGTTCTAATATAAAACGTAATTTTGGACGAGTAATAGTAATACCACAGTTCTTATCTCTGAGAAGCAGCCAATGAAATTATATTTGCGATGTAACGTGGAACGACAGAATCATTAATGATTCAATTCAATTTCAGTACGTTTCCTCGAAGTAACCGTCAAACGTGAATCGTAATTACTTAAGAACGTCAAGTTTCTAACAAAGAAGTATGACATAAACGTACAATTTCGAACAATTCGAATGTGAAGTGGTTTAATTAAAAATTTTTTTGCCCGTTCCACGTGGAATTGATGCGGAACAATATGTTGTTGTTTGCACGCTGAGTACCGCGCTGCACACGAACGTAAGCGACGAGCAACGTTCGTCACGTTCGTCAAAGAGAAAATGCTCAACAGAGAACGTATTTAGTTTTGTTGTAAACAGAATATCTCGACGAACGTAAGATTTGACTTGCAGAAAAGATGCAGAAGTTTAGACGAGCTCAGGCAGAGAATAAAATAGCGATTAATAAGCATTTGCGAGCAAATGCCTATTTGGAATCGTCGAGCGAAGACGAAGATGAAAGGAACGAAGATGAGATGCAAAACGTTATTGGGAAGGTACTGTCTGCGTACGAAGGGAGGGAGGCAGACGCAGAAAAGATTTTATCTTACTTGATCAACATCTTCCAATCTAACAGTGCTGTTTGCCTAATATGCATTTCGACAGTAAAGAAGGCAGACCCGGTACGTTTTCTTTTGATATCACTATATCACTTGAAGCTTTCGTGTTTTATAATGTGATACATAATTTATTTTATACACTACTATATACTATTATACTATATACTATTATATATTGTGTGTGTTTCAGATTTGGAATTGTAGCAAATGTTTCGCTTTCCTCCACCTGTCTTGTATCTCACACTGGATTCAAGACAGCTTAAACGTTAAACGCAAGAAGGGCATCGCACCGATATGGGCATGGTAAGAAGTCCGTTTACTCGAACGTCTTGTCCGATTTTTAATACTCGACTGTTTATTACAGTCCGAAATGTCGCACGGAGTACGACCAGGACGAAGTTCCTCGAAACTACAAATGTTTTTGTAAAAAAGTAACGAATCCGTCGTGTCAACCGTGGAACGTACCACATTCCTGTGGCGAGACGTGCGGCAAGCCTTTGCAACCAGAATGCGGACACAAGTGCGTTCTACTGTGCCATCCCGGACCGTGCCCTCCCTGCGCGCGAGTCGTGTCCGCGAAATGCTTCTGCGGGAAACAGACGCCTCGGCAACGACGTTGCAACGACAAGAATTGGAGTTGCGGCACCGTGTGCAATAAAAGATATGAATTGTGTTCGCACAGTTGTAAAGAAGTGTGTCACTCTGGCGAGTGTCCGCCTTGTTCAGAGGTGTTGTGGCTCAAATGCCACTGCGAGAGTAACGAGGAACTGAAGTCGTGCTCGGAGAGTCCGTGGACTTGCGACAAGCCCTGCGGCAGACTTCTCTCCTGCAACGTCCACACGTGCCAGAGTACGTGCCACTCTCTCGGCGACTGCGAGCCTTGCTCGTTAGAGAAGAATAGGACGTGTCCATGCGGCAAGAAGCGTTACGCCGTCTCGTGCGAACAGGAGCAGTTGCCGACGTGCGGTGACACGTGTGGCAAGTTGTTAGACTGCGGCTCGCATTACTGTAACATGCGATGTCACGCGGATCGTTGCGGACAATGCTTGGAAGTGGTGACCAAGTCCTGCCGATGCGGCAGCTATCAGAAGGAAGTCGCGTGCGTCAAGGAGTTTCATTGCAACAAGAAGTGCACGCAAACCCGCTTGTGCGGCAGGCACTCGTGCAACAAGAAGTGTTGCGACTGCCTGGTCAAGAACACGTACAACGCGTGCGAGAAGGTGTGCGACTGCACCCTGAACTGCCGGAAACACAAATGTTCCGCTCCTTGTCACAGCGGTCCGTGTTATCCGTGCGCGCGGACCGAGGTCGTTCAATGCAGGTGTGGACACAAGAAGATCACGGTACCGTGCGGCACGGTGAAGAAGATCAAGCTTCCACCTTGCAACAAGCCGTGCAAAGTGCCGCCGATCTGTCACCACCCGAAGAGGGAGACGCACAAGTGTCATCAAGGCCCTTGTCCACCTTGTAGAAAGGTTTGCGGTCTGGTGTACAAACGGTGCGGTCACTCTTGCGTCGCCGTCTGCCACACGAAGGTCTGGGTGAAGGTGAACAAAAACGAGGCGAAGACGCAGCCAGCCGGACCGTGGGACGTACAGAAGGAGACTATGCAATTGAAGACGTTGCCGTGCCCTCCGTGCGAGGTTTCCGTGCCGGTCACGTGTTTAGGCGGACACGAGACACAACCGTGGCCGTGTCACATGGCCAGGCCTACCCCCTGCTGGAGATTGTGCGGGAGGACGTTACCGTGCACGAACCATACCTGCGAACGGATTTGTCACAGAGTGCCGTCTTCCGTGGATTGTAAGAACGCCGTCCCTTGCACGGACTGCGAAAAGCCGTGTCTGTTTCCACGACCGCAGGGTTGCACGCACTCGTGTCCGAAACCTTGCCACCCCGCGCCGTGCAGCCCTTGCAAGCAGTTGGTCAAGATCTTGTGCCACTGCGGCATAAGTACTTTGTACCGCAGATGCTTCAAGCTGACGACGGCCAATCCCGAACAGCGAGACGAATTGCTCAAATGCGGCAATCAGTGTCCGAAAAATGTAATTAAACTTCGACTGATCGTGGCTGTCAAATGTACCGTCGGCTAAACGATTATCTTTTGTGTTTTACAGTACGCTTGCGGACATCGCTGCGTCAACAACTGCCATCCGGGCCCGTGTATAAACGAACAGGAGTGCAACAAGAAGGTGAAACTGTTTTGCGCGTGCAAACGCGTGAAAAAGGATTTCGTTTGTTCGGCGGTACAGAAAGAGGAGATTCGCATCAGCTGCGACGATGTCTGTAAGAAGTTGAAGGAGGAAAAACGATTGGCCGAGGCCGCTTTGTTGGAGCAGAAACGACAAGCCGAGGAGATACGTAATCAGTGGGAGATCGAGAAATTCGAACGAAAGTTTAAACCCCGACGCAAAGGGAAGGACAGGCTCGACAAGAGACGAATACAGGAAGAGAGTTCGAGTAATTACAAAAAATGCGTCATTCTGGCTGTTTTAATGTGTCTATTAGGCGTCTCAATGTATTACACGAATCTTCAAATAACTTCGAAGAAATGAACTATTGTGTGTATAATGTAGAAAGGCAGCCTCAAAGTTTTAGTTTCCATTTTATAAGATACGAATTGTTAGTTGTGTAAGATAATTCTTTATGGTAAATAAAACTTGTATCAACTTCGTTTAATCGAAGTACCTTTCGAAAATTCGTCACGTGTCCCTGAAAAACGCGCAAACTCGCTAATCCACTGATACACGTTGGTAGATGGCGCTTACCATGCGATTATATACAGTGTGATGCACAGTATTTACTGTATAGTATTGAATTGTTGTATTTACGTGATAAGTTCGTTTGTTTATAAGAATAATTAATTGACAAGAAACACAGCATGGCAGTCCCACCAGTTTCGTTATCAACAAGGAATAAAAAGCACTTCCTCGGTGTCCCGGCACCTCTGGGATACGTAGCTGGTGTAGGCAGAGGGTAATGTATAAAGAGCTACACATTTTAACATTGAGCTTCTTTTTAGAAAAAAGTAAATGTACTGACATTTTTAGAGCTACCGGATTTACAACTCGGTCTGATATCGGTCCAGCTCGAGATGCCAACGATGTTTCGTAAGTATCTTTTTAATATTTATGTAATATCTCGGCTATACAACAGTTTTGTGTCAATATCGTATGATCTATAGGGACGACAGACACGCTCCACCTACAAAAAGAACTAAGAAGAAAGAGGAAGAAGAGGAGGATGAAGAAGACTTGAACGATTCGAATTATGATGAATTTTCAGGATATGGAGGATCATTGTTCAGCAAAGACCCATACGATAAGGATGACGAGGAGGCCGACGCTATTTACGAGGCTATTGACAAACGAATGGACGAAAAACGAAAAGAGTATAGAGAAAAGAGGCTCAGAGAGGAGCTGGAGAGGTATCGTCAAGAACGGCCTAAAATACAACAGCAGTTCTCCGACTTGAAAAGAGAATTGGTGAACGTGACCGAGGAAGAGTGGAAAAACGTTCCGGAGGTCGGCGATGCCAGAAATCGAAAGCAAAGAAACCCGCGGGCGGAAAAGTTCACGCCCTTGCCGGACTCTGTCCTCGCGCGGAATCTGGGCGGCGAAACGTCAAACAGTATAGATCCATCGAGCGGTTTGGCGTCTATGATGCCCGGCGTGGCCACCCCGGGAATGTTGACGCCGACGGGAGATTTGGACTTGCGAAAAATTGGACAAGCCAGAAACACTTTGATGAACGTGAAACTGAATCAAGTTTCAGATTCCGTCGAAGGCCAGACGGTCGTCGATCCTAAGGGTTACCTTACAGACTTACAGAGCATGATTCCTACATATGGTGGCGATATTAAGTAAGTGCGGGCAATAGCGATTACACGTTCTGCATTCAGAAACGATGTATTAATTTTTATTTCATTTCAGCGACATTAAAAAAGCTAGACTGTTGTTGAAGTCCGTGCGGGAGACGAACCCGAATCATCCACCGGCGTGGATCGCCTCCGCTCGTTTGGAAGAGGTGACGGGGAAAGTGCAAGCCGCACGAAACTTAATAATGAAAGGCTGCGAGGTGAATCCGACGTCAGAAGACTTGTGGCTTGAAGCGGCTAGGCTCCAACCTCCGGACACGGCTAAAGCGGTGATCGCTCAATCCGTACGACACATACCGACGTCTGTTCGCATTTGGATAAAGGCGGCGGATCTGGAAACGGAAACGAAGGCGAAGAGAAGAGTGTATCGTAAAGCGTTGGAGCATATTCCGAACTCCGTTCGATTATGGAAAGCAGCGGTAGAATTGGAAGAACCGGAGGACGCGCGTATCTTGCTGAGTCGGGCGGTCGAATGCTGTCCGACGAGCGTCGATTTATGGCTCGCTCTCGCTCGTCTGGAGACTTACGACAACGCTAGGAAAGTGCTCAACAAGGCGAGAGAAAATATCCCGACCGACAGGCAGATCTGGACGACCGCCGCCAAGTTGGAGGAAGCGAACGGAAACAAGCACATGGTAGAGAAGATCATTGATCGCGCGATATCGTCCTTGAGCGCGAACGGAGTGGAGATCAACAGGGAGCACTGGTTCAAAGAGGCCATGGAGGCCGAGAAGGCCGGGGCAGTGCACACGTGCCAAGTTATCGTCAAAGCAATTATTGGTTTCGGTGTGGAAGAAGAAGACAGGAAACATACGTGGATGGAAGACGCGGAAACCGTAAGATCTTACATTTCGTATTTTATTTCGTAGAACGTGAGGGGCATAGCATAGAATTTGTTTCGTTCCAGTGTGCTCAGCAAGGGGCATTGGAATGCGCCAGAGCGGTTTATGCTTACGCATTGTCGACGTTCCCGAGTAAAAAGTCGATCTGGCTACGTGCAGCTTATTTCGAGAAAACGTATGGAACGCGAGAATCTCTGGAGTCTTTGCTTCAGAGAGCGGTCGCCCACTGTCCGAAGAGCGAAGTGCTCTGGCTCATGGGTGCAAAATCGAAATGGTTGGCGGTAAGTACAATTCTTAGACAGGAAAATCAAATCATGATAAGAAGTTTCCGAGCGATGCGTTTACTTTTTTATTCGCAGGGCGACGTTCCCGCGGCGAGAGGTATTTTGTCTCTCGCGTTTCAAGCGAACCCGAATTCGGAGGAGATCTGGTTGGCAGCCGTGAAGTTGGAATCAGAAAATTCTGAGTACGAGAGAGCCAGACGTTTGCTCGCGAAGGCGAGAGCGTCCGCGCCGACACCGAGAGTAATGATGAAAAGTGCAAAATTGGAATGGGCTTTGAACAATCTCGACGCAGCGTTACTGCTTTTGAAAGAAGCCCTAGAGGCATTTGACGATTTCCCGAAATTGTGGTTGATGAAAGGACAGATAGAAGAGCAGCAGGGGAACTTGGACAAGGCTTTGGAAACGTATAATCAAGCTGTAAGGATTTGATTTATTAACTCGATCTCGGTTCAATATCAATCTCTACTTTTAAGTTGTTTCACAGATAAAGAAATGTCCGACTTCCATTCCGCTGTGGCGGTTGCTCGCGCAATTGGAACACAGAAAGGGCCAAGTCACCAAAGCCAGGTCGGTTTTGGAGAAGGCTCGCTTGAAAAATCCAAAGAACGCGGAGCTTTGGTTAGAAGCTATTAGGAACGAATTAAAGTCGGGCGGTGTCAGAGATATGGCGAATACGCTTATGGCAAAAGCACTGCAAGAGTGTCCGACGTCCGGTTTATTATGGGCAGAAGCTATATTCATGGAACCGCGCCCACAGAGGAAAACGAAGAGCGTCGACGCTTTAAAAAAGTGTGAACACGATCCTCACGTCCTCCTCGCGGTGTCTAAGTAAATAATCAGTTATTGCGATATCTTTAATCAGTACTATGTATCATTGCAGTTATATTGACTCAATGATTATTTTACAGGCTGTTTTGGTGCGAGCACAAGATTTCCAAGTGTCGCGACTGGTTCAACCGGACAGTTAAAATAGACCCGGACTTGGGGGATGCATGGGCGTACTTTTACAAGTTCGAGCTTTTGAACGGTACGGAGGAACAGCGAGAGGACGTGAAGAAACGATGCATCGCCGCAGAACCTCATCACGGTGAAAATTGGTGTAAAGTATCTAAGAACATAGCCAACTGGTATCCGTATAATTGTCCGGCAAGCCACGATTCTCGTACAACTTCTTTTGCCACTGTACCTCCGCGTTCATAATGTACACCGAATCAATATACGAGTTTTTATCAATCATGATCGTTCAATCGTCCTAATTCCACTTCTCGTTTCACTCGTCGAAGGAACTCGTATCATCACTGAAGGGTTAACGTCTCCGTTCATTGCCGAGTGTACACGTATCAGCTCGGACCGCTTTTGGCAGACTCGCTTTTTGCATAAAGCATACTATAAAATAGAAACAGATGATCTTAATTTTCGTCGCGATCGAATATAGTTGTACAGATTAAGTACTGAACATTGTCAAACGTTAATAAAGCTTACGATCCGGTGAGGGAAGCTGTTCGTTCGTGATGGATAACGTTAAAATCGTTCTAATATAAAACGTAATTTTGGACGAGTAATAGTAATACCACAGTTCTTATCTCTGAGAAGCAGCCAATGAAATTATATTTGCGATGTAACGTGGAACGACAGAATCATTAATGATTCAATTCAATTTCAGTACGTTTCCTCGAAGTAACCGTCAAACGTGAATCGTAATTACTTAAGAACGTCAAGTTTCTAACAAAGAAGTATGACATAAACGTACAATTTCGAACAATTCGAATGTGAAGTGGTTTAATTAAAAATTTTTTTGCCCGTTCCACGTGGAATTGATGCGGAACAATATGTTGTTGTTTGCACGCTGAGTACCGCGCTGCACACGAACGTAAGCGACGAGCAACGTTCGTCACGTTCGTCAAAGAGAAAATGCTCAACAGAGAACGTATTTAGTTTTGTTGTAAACAGAATATCTCGACGAACGTAAGATTTGACTTGCAGAAAAGATGCAGAAGTTTAGACGAGCTCAGGCAGAGAATAAAATAGCGATTAATAAGCATTTGCGAGCAAATGCCTATTTGGAATCGTCGAGCGAAGACGAAGACGAAAGGAACGAAGATGAGATGCAAAACGTTATTGGGAAGGTACTGTCTGCGTACGAAGGGAGGGAGGCAGACGCAGAGAAGATTTTATCTTACTTGATCAACATCTTCCAATCTAACAGTGCTGTTTGCCTAATATGCATTTCGACAGTAAAGAAGGCAGACCCGGTACGTTTTCTTTTGATATCACTATATCACTTGAAGCTTTCGTGTTTTATAATGTGATACATAATTTATTTTATACACTACTATATACTATTATACTATATACTATTATATATTGTGTGTGTTTCAGATTTGGAATTGTAGCAAATGTTTCGCTTTCCTCCACCTGTCTTGTATCTCACACTGGATTCAAGACAGCTTAAACGTTAAACGCAAGAAGGGCATCGCACCGATATGGGCATGGTAAGAAGTCCGTTTACTCGAACGTCTTGTCCGATTTTTAATACTCGACTGTTTATTACAGTCCGAAATGTCGCACGGAGTACGACCAGGACGAAGTTCCTCGAAACTACAAATGTTTTTGTAAAAAAGTAACGAATCCGTCGTGTCAACCGTGGAACGTACCACATTCCTGTGGCGAGACGTGCGGCAAGCCTTTGCAACCAGAATGCGGACACAAGTGCGTTCTACTGTGCCATCCCGGACCGTGCCCTCCCTGCGCGCGAGTCGTGTCCGCGAAATGCTTCTGCGGGAAACAGACGCCTCGGCAACGACGTTGCAACGACAAGAATTGGAGTTGCGGCACCGTGTGCAATAAAAGATATGAATCGTGTTCGCACAGTTGTAAAGAAGTGTGTCACTCTGGCGAGTGTCGGCCTTGTTCAGAGGTGTTGCGNAACGACAAGAATTGGAGTTGCGGCACCGTGTGCAATAAAAGATATGAATTGTGTTCGCACAGTTGTAAAGAAGTGTGTCACTCTGGCGAGTGTCCGCCTTGTTCAGAGGTGTTGTGGCTCAAATGCCACTGCGAGAGTAACGAGGAACTGAAGTCGTGCTCGGAGAGTCCGTGGACTTGCGACAAGCCCTGCGGCAGACTTCTCTCCTGCAACGTCCACACGTGCCAGAGTACGTGCCACTCTCTCGGCGACTGCGAGCCTTGCTCGTTAGAGAAGAATAGGACGTGTCCATGCGGCAAGAAGCGTTACGCCGTCTCGTGCGAACAGGAGCAGTTGCCGACGTGCGGTGACACGTGTGGCAAGTTGTTAGACTGCGGCTCGCATTACTGTAACATGCGATGTCACGCGGATCGTTGCGGACAATGCTTGGAAGTGGTGACCAAGTCCTGCCGATGCGGCAGCTATCAGAAGGAAGTCGCGTGCGTCAAGGAGTTTCATTGCAACAAGAAGTGCACGCAAACCCGCTTGTGCGGCAGGCACTCGTGCAACAAGAAGTGTTGCGACTGCCTGGTCAAGAACACGTACAACGCGTGCGAGAAGGTGTGCGACTGCACCCTGAACTGCCGGAAACACAAATGTTCCGCTCCTTGTCACAGCGGTCCGTGTTATCCGTGCGCGCGGACCGAGGTCGTTCAATGCAGGTGTGGACACAAGAAGATCACGGTACCGTGCGGCACGGTGAAGAAGATCAAGCTTCCACCTTGCAACAAGCCGTGCAAAGTGCCGCCGATCTGTCACCACCCGAAGAGGGAGACGCACAAGTGTCATCAAGGCCCTTGTCCACCTTGTAGAAAGGTTTGCGGTCTGGTGTACAAACGGTGCGGTCACTCTTGCGTCGCCGTCTGCCACACGAAGGTCTGGGTGAAGGTGAACAAAAACGAGGCGAAGACGCAGCCAGCCGGACCGTGGGACGTACAGAAGGAGACTATGCAATTGAAGACGTTGCCGTGCCCTCCGTGCGAGGTTTCCGTGCCGGTCACGTGTTTAGGCGGACACGAGACACAACCGTGGCCGTGTCACATGGCCAGGCCTACCCCCTGCTGGAGATTGTGCGGGAGGACGTTACCGTGCACGAACCATACCTGCGAACGGATTTGTCACAGAGTGCCGTCTTCCGTGGATTGTAAGAACGCCGTCCCTTGCACGGACTGCGAAAAGCCGTGTCTGTTTCCACGACCGCAGGGTTGCACGCACTCGTGTCCGAAACCTTGCCACCCCGCGCCGTGCAGCCCTTGCAAGCAGTTGGTCAAGATCTTGTGCCACTGCGGCATAAGTACTTTGTACCGCAGATGCTTCAAGCTGACGACGGCCAATCCCGAACAGCGAGACGAATTGCTCAAATGCGGCAATCAGTGTCCGAAAAATGTAATTAAACTTTGACTGATCGTGGCTGTCAAATGTACCGTCGGCTAAACGATTATCTTTTGTGTTTTACAGTACGCTTGCGGACATCGCTGCGTCAACAACTGCCATCCGGGCCCGTGTATAAACGAACAGGAGTGCAACAAGAAGGTGAAACTGTTTTGCGCGTGCAAACGCGTGAAAAAGGATTTCGTTTGTTCGGCGGTACAGAAAGAGGAGATTCGCATCAGCTGCGACGATGTCTGTAAGAAGTTGAAGGAGGAAAAACGATTGGCCGAGGCCGCTTTGTTGGAGCAGAAACGACAAGCCGAGGAGATACGTAATCAGTGGGAGATCGAGAAATTCGAACGAAAGTTTAAACCCCGACGCAAAGGGAAGGACAGGCTCGACAAGAGACGAATACAGGAAGAGAGTTCGAGTAATTACAAAAAATGCGTCATTCTGGCTGTTTTAATGTGTCTATTAGGCGTCTCAATGTATTACACGAATCTTCAAATAACTTCGAAGAAATGAACTATTGTGTGTATAATGTAGAAAGGCAGCCTCAAAGTTTTAGTTTCCATTTTATAAGATACGAATTGTTAGTTGTGTAAGATAATTCTTTATGGTAAATAAAACTTGTATCAACTTCGTTTAATCGAAGTACCTTTCGAAAATTCGTCACGTGTCCCTGAAAAACGCGCAAACTCGCTAATCCACTGATACACGTTGGTAGATGGCGCTTACCATGCGATTATATACAGTGTGATGCACAGTATTTACTGTATAGTATTGAATTGTTGTATTTACGTGATAAGTTCGTTTGTTTATAAGAATAATTAATTGACAAGAAACACAGCATGGCAGTCCCACCAGTTTCGTTATCAACAAGGAATAAAAAGCACTTCCTCGGTGTCCCGGCACCTCTGGGATACGTAGCTGGTGTAGGCAGAGGGTAATGTATAAAGAGCTACACATTTTAACATTGAGCTTCTTTTTAGAAAAAAGTAAATGTACTGACATTTTTAGAGCTACCGGATTTACAACTCGGTCTGATATCGGTCCAGCTCGAGATGCCAACGATGTTTCGTAAGTATCTTTTTAATATTTATGTAATATCTTGGCTATACAACAGTTTTGTGTCAATATCGTATGATCTATAGGGACGACAGACACGCTCCACCTACAAAAAGAACTAAGAAGAAAGAGGAAGAAGAGGAGGATGAAGAAGACTTGAACGATTCGAATTATGATGAATTTTCAGGATATGGAGGATCANTCAACCAAATAAATATTATGACAAAAAGAATAACGACGTTCAGCCGAACGCAGACGGTTGCACCGAAACTAATAGCTTCTGTCAACGTCACGTTGTTCGGTTTTATATTTTTACGCAGTTCCTCCAAGAACGAGTCGTCCGTATAATTGTCCGGCAAGCCACGATTCTCGTACAACTTCTTTTGCCACTGTACCTCCGCGTTCATAATGTACACCGAATCAATATACGAGTTTTTATCAATCATGATCGTTCAATCATCCTAATTCCACTTCTCGTTTCACTCGTCGAAGGAACTCGTATCATCACTGAAGGGTTAACGTCTCCGTTCATTGCCGAGTGTACACGTATCAGCTCGGACCGCTTTTGGCAGACTCGCTTTTTGCATAAAGCATACTATAAAATAGAAACAGATGATCTTAATTTTCGTCG